>JXSR01S040335.1:123213-134885 GCA_000969725.1 Ophiothrix spiculata | reverse complement strand
TATCAAAAAAGAAACAATTTTATCAAAAATAATTTTGTTTACCCATCACAGGTGTAGAAACAAGATCTTTTTAAGATTTGAAACTAGAAACACTTCTTCAATCATTTTTTGTTGCCGGCGACAAAAAATACAGCTGGTAAATAATTTCATTTTTTTCCTCTAGCTGTTACACAAATTCAGCGGAAGCTACTGGTAGGATATATTAGTATAATCATGTACTATCGATACGTGTGAAAAAAATATATAGTCAGAAAATCAGCGGACAGGATCTAGGCCAGTCCCTTTAAGGAAAGTACAGATAGAAAATGGTCTATTTGCACTCTAAATAAATCGGATAAGTTATGAGAATATGCCAACGCTGGACCAACGCTGCACTGTACTCTTGCAACGTATTGGAAATCCACAATTTGGCAGAAAAATATAATATGCATATTGCATTGTAGTCCTGTATTTGTAGCATGTAACCAGAGTACAGAGCTTAATCATACAAAAGCTTTTTTCCCCATCCATGTTGAACGTACGTATATCTAAGCATTTACCAGCAGTATACAATTTAACTAAGTACGGTACACAAACAATTAGTGTAGTGCAGAGTTAGGGCCAAATCATAGTAGGCCTCCAAACAAAATTTTTCCTACCAAACATTTGGTTGTGACGTCAAAATGACGAGTGACTCCAAACAAAATAACTTCAACACCGAGTTGAGACCAAATAAAACTTCGCGCTAGATTGCACATGTTATTGAATTGCCATATACATAGTTCATAGTTTAAATTCGATGGCAAATATTTGGTGACGTCACGACCAAATGTTTGGTAGGAAAAATTTTGTTTGGATGCCGACTATGATTTGCCCTTATGAACTAACAAATAGGCCGTATATTTAAAAGTTATATCGTGGAAGATGTAACAAATGGTGTCACATGTTCCAAAATTAGGCAGTTACTTGAACAAAATGTCATATTGGAAAAATCTTTCAGGAGCCGTAAAAACTCTCACTCCTAAACTAACCCTAAACCCCAACACTTCAAATTTTGTAGGACCCACCACTAATTAGCCCTAAGGCTACCAAACACCAAAAAAATACCATTCTGCAAAGTTAGGAAAATCAACTAAGTCCGAATACGTCATAGACCGGAGTCAGTAATGATCACGGAATCGCTGCCATCATCGCCTGATCGGTGGCTTGCTATAGTGATATGGGTCTGGGATGTGGGAGGTACCGGGTTCAAGCCCAGGTGGAAACCCGATATTTTTGACTTGTAAAATTCCGAGGAGATAGTTTCCGAACGGAAAAGTGGGGTAGGGAGTTAGGGTTAAGTCCGCCTAGATTTGGGTCTATAACCCTAAGGCTACCAAACACCAAAAAATACCATTCTGCAAAGTTAGGAAAATCAACTAAGTCCTAATACGTCATAGACCGGAGTCAGTAATGATCACAGAATCGCTGCCATGGCAGCGCCTGATTGGTGGCTTGCTATAGTGATAATGGGTCTGGGATGCGGGAGGTACCGGGTTCGAGCCCAGGTGGAAACCCGATATTTTTGACTTGTAAATTTCCGAGGAGATAGTTTCTGAACGGAAAAGTGGGGCAGGGTTAAGTAAGTTGTATAATGTATAAAGAGTTGTTCTGAACTCTCTGTTTGTCATAAGCAACTTATAAAAAAGAAATGAAACTTCCCTCAAATCTGCACAATTTTAATTTATAATATATGAGTTAAAATATAGCCTTTTTTTTTGCTGGTGGTTGAGTCATGAAGTTTAATCTGCCAAGATTTTCAACAAAGTAATTTTTGAGGAAGGGTTTTGAGAGTGCAGGCCTATCCTAAACATTGCATGAATATACTAGTCACTTAAAAGTGACTAGTATATTTACCGATCATCTGATAACACATGAAGACTTGATTATGGTCTAAAAAGTTGGGTCTTCAATAACTTTTGTGGTAAACCAATGGAATCTCATAAAAACTTGCTAGGCTTATCCCAAGGCTTGCGAGGTATTTATGACGAGTGTTGTGATGCTTACTTTTAAATCTTTATCAATCTTGTCATGATATATATACCAACCTGCTAACAGCTTACAATGATTTGATCCCAGCCTAAAAAGTTTGTCTATAGTAGGAGTGGGCTATAAATGGGTGATTTTTCAGTTTGCCTTGTCAACAGTTTTTTTGGATTGCACTTGACCTATCTCAACTTGAAACGACAAAATTTTTGGTTATAGGTCAAAGAAAAAAGTGTGCTGCGCCCTCTAGTGTCAGTGTGTCACCATAGTAAATATCTGTGTATTAGAGAAGTAAATGCTTAAAATCTAAAAATCTTTTACATTTCGAAGCAATTTCAATGTTTCAATAGGTGTAAATAAGTTATGAAATCCATGTTAAGAGTTTTCATGACTATTAATCATTTCGTTGTCGTAAAAATTGACGTTTTCCTTCAAAATTGTGTGTGAGGGCGCTTTTAATGATTATGCGCAAAAGAAATTGCTTTTGCTAATTTTAAGGTAGCAGCTGCCAAGGCGGTATCAAGTTTGATCTGCTTACAAAATTTGAGCCTTCTATCTACTTTAGTTTAAATACGTCAATAATAACCCTATGTAAAAGCATAGGGGTCAACGAACTTTTCCCTATACAAATGTATAGGAACATTAAAATAACGTTAAATAACGTTAAAATGGGTACTACGATCAAATTAATTATAGTACAAGGCTCAAATTTCTTCGGTAAATTAAACATCAGAGTATCCTAACATCTGCATACTTTAATTTACACAAAGTTGTACAAATTGCGCATAATTGCAAAAAGCGCCCTCCCTTGGAATTTTGACCAAAAACATCAATTTTAAGGAATACGAAATGACAAGGGTATACAAAAACTTCATATTTGTGTTCCTTTGACTCCACTTGATAACCATTGACCCATTCACTAATCAAAAAGATCAAGAATTATGAATTAAAAAACAATTTTTGTAAAATAAACAAGAATTTCTCTAAAATGACATACGGTCACAAGAGGGCGCGGCACACTTTTTTCTTCGACCCGATTAATTTTTTTTTGCCATTTCATGTTGAGATATATCAGTTGCAATGCATAAAAACTGTTGACAGATAGAAATTCTGAAAAAAGCAATTTTGACTTGCGTATAGCCCACACCTATCTATAGTAACATTTGCAATATTTGGATCTCATTTTCAGCTTCCTTTGCTAGTCTGGTCTCAGGCCTTGTAAGGTATATCAGTTCGGCGGAACTCACAATTCAGATACGTATCTGAATTTGGATTTAAAGAGGCAAAAACAGCTGAAATGGGTCGAAATACGTACTTGTACACAATTCGCGATGAGGGATTCCCTATTCACCACTCATGAAGAATTCTAAATAATCCCTGAATTAGTACGGCCAAAGCGAGGCTTCAGCTACGTCATCATTCCATGTGCACGGCAATCATGGCAATGAACAGGGCAATGAATATCTTAAGCTTCGCCCATACCATAGTGATATGTACAAACGAGTCAATAACATTTTTTGTCTAATTCTAACAAAGTTTTCACCAAATCATGTTGCTTCCTGTGGTCTAGACATCTTTCGAAACTGTTCAATGGATCTGCTCATATGGAAATGACATTTTCACAGGTACATTTATTGTAGATGCAAGAAAGATTTTCTACACGTACTTCTAAGCTTGCGCTATCAATTAACTACCTGTGCCATAGGCAGGTGTATCAGAATTTGGATACCCTCCATATCCTAAATCTGATATGGGTATCAGAATTTTGATATATTTTTGATACGTGGGTATCCAAATTCAGATGGTATCCAAATTGTAAGTTCCGTCGAACTGATATATTAACATAAGTCTAAATTATAGGTCAAACAATAATTTATTGGACAAATTTATTAAACAAAATCCATATTGCAGGGTCCATTACTTGTAAATGCAACCCCACTATGTATTTTTGTTAAATGTCATATTCGATGGGCGATTTTAACATTGACCTTCTATAGTGTTGTTTTTCATCCTAACCATTGTCATAAACAAAACTCAATAGTACAGGGCCCATTGTTTGTAAATGCAACATCTACCATTGGATTTTGTTTAAACTGTTCAATAAATTAAAGTGTTGTGATTCTTACCTTTTGAATCTTTTACAATCTTGGATGAGATATGAATCTGTAAACAACTTATGAAGACTTGATCCCAGGCTAAAAAGTTTGTCTCCATTAACTTGTGTTAGACCAATGGGATCTCATAACAAAGCTTACTAGGCTTATCCTAAGCCTGGTGACGTATATTGACATGGAAGATAATTGGTTTTATGATGCGTACTTAGTAATCTTATACTATCTTGATTGATTAACTAACCTGATTACAACTTATGAAGACTTGATCCCAGACTAAAACATTTGTCTCCAATAACCTTATGGTGGACCAATATGGATCTCATAACAAAGCTTGCTAGACTTATCCCAAGCCTTGTGTGGTATAATGACATGAGGATAATTAGTGATGTGATGCCTACTTAGTAATCTTATACAATCCTGATTACAACTTCTGAAGACTTGACGCTATGACCCACCGTAGGTCAATGTGCGCAGCACCACAAAACATTTCCACGGGTCACACGATTCCTTTTCGCATAGGTAAAGCAATATTCTTGTATGAATTTGACTCCAAATATCTTGGTCAAAAAAGATCGCCGGCGAAAATGACTGCACATATAGGAAGATATCGTGTTTGAATACAAATTTCAGTCGTTGTTTTGTGAATCAGAATTCTTGTATGGTTTTAATGGTCAATTTTATGTAAAAATTTTGAAATCATGACGTAACATCCTGTTTTTATAATTATTCAAACCAATCCCATGTTGCAATGATTCTGTTTTATGAACATGTGCAATTCTACTGTAGGCCTATATATGACTTACACAACAGGCCAACATTTGACAGATGAGAATTATGGGATCTCTGCTTTGCTTATTCCAAGCCATATCCCATATTGCAGTACGAGAGACAAAACGAATAAATTCCATTGACCGTACAATTACCCGACCATATAGATAAACAAACATCATACGATGGTGCATCACGGGATAGGCTTGACCATAGACCGTAATATGACTTTTCCTTGACACATATTTGTTTATTGGCAATCTTTGAGAATTATTTTAAGGTCAGTATTAGTCCGCAGATTACTCATTGATTTTCTAACATAGCTTAACATGCACAGAGATTTTGAATGACTTGAGTGCATAACATCAAAAGATTTTCGGCCTGCATAATTAATGGCTTTTGCCGTTTGTCCTTGCTTCTGTATAATTTTATAAAAGTTCAACTGTTTATGAGTGACCTGGGATTCCTGAATGGGTTATTAAGGGGTGCGGTGGTGGGGGGGGGGTGGTATGTTTTACAGGTAACATTAAACATTTTCATATAATACCATTGAACATACGCGCTACCGGATTACAGAGCTATGTGCTCTGTAGCCAGGCGCACCTATGATACGCATACAGACTAATCCACCATATCCACCTACCATATCCCTATGACCATTGCATATCTGGATCCCAGGCTAAAAAGTTTGTCTCCAATAACCTTTGAGGTAAATGTATGGGATCTCATAACAAAGCTTGCTAGGCTTATCCTAAGCCTCACGAGGTATAATGACATGAGGATAATTAGTGTTGTGATGTCTACTTAGTAATCTTATACTATCTTGAATGATTAATTAACCTGCTTACTTATGAAGACTTGATCCCAGATAAATGTTATTCTTTAATAACGTTTGAGATAGACCAATGGGATCTCATAACAAAGCTCGCTAGGCTTATCCCAAGCCTTGTGTGGTATAATGACATGAGAATAATTAGTGTTGTGATGCGTACTTAGTAATCTTATACAATCTTGATTACAACTTCTGAAGACTTTATCCCAGGCTAAAAAGTTTGTCTCCAATTACCTTGTGGTAGACCAATATGGCTCTCGTAACAAAGCTTGCTAGGCTTATCCTAAGCCTTGTTAGGTATAATGACACGAGGATAATTAGTGTTATGATGCGTATCTTGAATGATTAACTAACCTGATTACAACTTATGAAGACTTGATCCCAGGCTAAACAGTTATTCTCCAATAACCTTGTGGTAGACCAATATGGATCTCATAACAAAGCTCAGGCTTAACCTAAGCCTCGCAAGGTATAATGACATGAGAATAATTAGTGTTGTGATGCCTACTTACTTAGTAATCTTATACTATCTTGAATGATTAATTAACCTGATTATAACTTATGAAGTCTTGATCCCAGGCTAAAAAGTTATTCTCCAATAACCTTGTGGTAGAACAATATGGATCTCATAACAAAGCTAGCTAGGCTTAAACTAAGACTGGTGAGGTATACTGACATGAAGATCATTAGTGTAGTAATGCATACTTCATCTTGCACAATCTTGAATGATTAACCATTCTGCTGGAAAATTTTGAAGATTTGATCCGAGTCTAAGAAGTTTGTCCCATAACCTTCATGGTAAACCAGTGGGATCTCATAACAAAGCTTGCTAGGCTTATCCCAAGCCTTGTGAGGTATACTGACATGAAGATCATTAGTGTAGTAATGCATATTTCATCTTGCACAATCTTGAATGATTAACCATTCTGCTGGAAAATTTTGAAGATTTGATCCGAGCCTAAAAAGTTTGTCCCATAACCTTCATGGTAAACCAGTGGGATCTCATAACAAAGCTTGCTAGAGGGGAGCGTGGCCGAGTGGTTAGAGCGTTGGACTCATAATCAAATGAATGCGTCTGTCGTGGGGTCGAGTCCCGGTCTCGGCTCTCGGTACGTCTCCTTGTTTCCTTAAGCAAGAAACTTTGCTCTACTTGCTTCGTGCTTCGGAGGGCACGTAAAGCCGTCGGTCCCATCTGAAGTGTTCCTGACACACTGTCGGATGTAAAAGAACGTCACGGGCTAGGCTACGGCCGTTCGAAATAAGAGTAGGGGAACCTTCCCCGGCAACCGTGACCGTATGTCAAAATACGTCATCTACTCTAGGACCAGAGTGCATAGTCACTATACCTTCAAAAGTATATATCATCTCTCTAGGACCAGAGAGCTCATCTAGATGCTGAAAAGGCTTTGATGAGAATAAGCGTAGAAGTAGAAGTAGAAGTAGAAGTTGTGTGTTATAATGATATGAAGATATATTAGTGTTTTGATGCTTACTTTTTAATCTTTTACAATCTTGAGTGATATGTCTACTTGCAACAACTTATGAAGACTTATTTGATCCCAGTCTTAAAAGATCATCTCCCGTAACATTTGTGGTAGACCAATGGAATCTCATCACGAAGCTGGCTAGGCTTATCCTAAGACTTATGCGGTATATTAACATGAACTTAAATTAGTGCTGAGCATTTAGCCATTCATGTAAATAATGATCATGCTTATAGCAACATATTTATAGTATTGTTCCTATTAATTGTCCACTTGGCGTTGCATTTACGAAAGGGGGATGTTTATTAGGGACCAATTGTTAATTCATATATTACATCCTAAATGTACAAATTTGTTATGTAAGCTTTTAAATATGGCAATATAGGTTGTGTAAACCTGGAAGTTGTGAAAAATGTTTGCTTAGAGCCGGGATCGGGATCTCATAAGGTCACGGCAACCCGGAAATAGTGAAAAAATTTGCTTTATTTCCGGGACCATGACCTTGTTTATTAACTTCTGGTATCTCTGTGGCATAACTCGCTTGGCTTATACCAAGCCTTGTGTGGTATTTTACAATGAACATTAATAAACATTGTGATGTTTATTGCTTTTTTTATGTATATAATTTTGAATGACATAACAACCTGGTAACAACTTATGAAGACTTGATCTCAGGCTAAAAGTTTGTCTCAAATAACCTATGGTAGACCAATGGGATCTCATAAAGCTTGCTAGGCTTATTCTAAGCCTTGTGAGGTATATTGACATGAAGATTAACCAACCTGCTTACAACTTTTGAAGATATGATCCCAGACGTTTTTCATAACCTTCATGGGGACTTCATGGTCTTGTTGGGGGTGGGCGTTTAATAGGAACAATACGGTACTTCAAGTTGTCTTAACTAACCATAGAACTTTGTGCTATACCAATGTATTTCATGTAAACAATTT
The DNA here is from genome assembly GCA_000969725.1 of Ophiothrix spiculata. Classification (NCBI taxonomy): domain Eukaryota; kingdom Metazoa; phylum Echinodermata; class Ophiuroidea; order Amphilepidida; family Ophiotrichidae; genus Ophiothrix; species Ophiothrix spiculata. Next base: position 126,733 of record JXSR01S040335.1, on the reverse strand, counting down.
CAACTTCGTGTGCAAAAGTATTCCCATTTAAAACCGCAACTGTTGCAAATTGTACCAATATAAATGTGGGTTTCAATATCAAGAAGTTGCACATTCACTAGGAAAATGATGAAGGTACAAAACGTCACCATCCTTTCTAAAAGTGACAATTTAACCTGGGTGGGGGGGGGGGGGCACTCAAGTATAATGTTGCAGGCATAGCGTGACCACAGTTTTTCAAAACACCCACTAAAGGTTGGAGGGTTCTGAAGCCAAAAAGTAGCCTATTTCTTGAAAATTGCTGTTTTTGATATCCTAAACGGTGTCACCTGATTCACCCTTCAGTCCTCAAAATCAACCCTAATTCAACTTTTTCTTGGTCATGCTATGCCTGCAACATTATATTTGAGTGCCCCTCTGGGCAATTTTTTTTGAAGCTAGGCATGATGGGAAGGTCAAAAAATTATTTTTAGGATTAGCATGGTGGTCCAAATAAGAACCATTTCCTCTTTTTAAATTTCTTGGTAATTTCGGTTCTCTTTGAGTTAATAGGTAATAATATTTGTGAATTTATTGAGATGCAATAAATGTGCAAAGGTAACTGTTTCAAATTAGGATCTTCATGGAGTTTTGAAGGTAATCTTTGATCTTTGGCGATGTCAGTGTAATACACCCTTTTAATATTTAGGTCAAACTTTCACCCTTGATAAAACCTTTCATCTCAGATAAGGAGGACTTGGCCTAAAATAGGAATCATCATGGAGATTTTGCAAAGGTTACCTTTAATCGTTGCCGATGTCGGTGTCCTATACCCTCTGATATTTAGGTCAGTCTTTCACCTTTGATAGGACATTTATCTCATCAGATAAGGAGGACTTGGCCTACATTCTTCACTTGAAACTGATCAAAGAATTACCAGAACTAATACTTGTGTAATTCTATAAATTAGGCCACCTGAGATGACACCTGTTTTCTCTACAAATAGATACATTGGTGTTGTGTAACTGTAACTTTTGTTGGGTGTGAGTTACTAGGTGGAAAGTTGATATGCGAGTTATGGTTAGGATGTAAGGGGAGTTATAGAGTCCGGGTATAGAGTGGACATGGGACGAGTTATGGATAGGGTAGGAAGGAAGTTATGGAGGACATGTTACCCATTTGGACAAGACATTTGACGAGTTATGGATAGAACATACCTTGAGTTATGAATTGGATATGTGGTAACTCGAGTTATGGTAAGTTATAGTTAGGACATGTGGTGAGTTATGGATAGGACATATGACAAGTAATACAGATAGGATATAGTGCGAGTCATGGATAGGGCATGAAGTGAGTTATGAAAAAGACATGTGATGACTTAGAGATAGGCCATAAGGTGAGTTATGGATAGGATATGTAACTCATCTCCTGTCCTTAATATAAGTTGCCCATAACTCAATACCCTATATAACTCACTGACTTTTCACTCATTTTCCACTGCATGAGAATTAAAAATATCTGATCCTTTTTGGATTTGGCCTACTTTTTCTCAACAATATTTTTAAAAGTTTTTTGAAAAGTTTAGAAAAAAAATTGAAATTAGGTCATTTTTTTGGTTCCACCTGTTTGTATAATTACAGACAGAAGATTAGCGTCATTTGTACTGTGAAGATATTTATTCCTTATCTTGTCACGCAATTACAGTTTCAAAGCTCTTGTGGTGGTTGTTGCCTCAGTGATAACACCCAATTATTGTCAAACGTGCAATCTACAAAGGCCTTTGGTTTATTGATTTAGAGAACCAACAACTCTCCGTATCTCCTTATGCAGGAGTGTATACCATTGTTGATTTGTGATGAACCCACACTTGATATTCAAATTAGAGCATCACACATTATTTTTGTAGCAGCGTTCATTGAAGAACATTTGTGCAGTACAAAAGTCTCTGCATTGTTCACACGCGTCACAGGGCACTTCAAGTATGTGCAAAGCTTGATGCAAGGGACAGTTGAAAACAGCAGAGCAGTAAACATTCAAAAACTTGCATTTCATGTCAGAATCTAAGAAATACTTTTCTGATGGTAGAATTCTGTTAATTTAGAATCTAATCTTATACAAATAAGTTTTCATGAAGATGTTCATTGTTGAAATTAACATATTCAATCATGCTACAGAGTTTTGGAAATGTTACAGAGTTGTTTATCACAAATCAACAACTCTGCGTCCGATGTATTTTGTCATACTCGGGTGGCTAAAGCTGGCCTTGTGCGATGAAAGTACCCGAATTGATTGTTGATTTGTGATGAACAACTCTGTCACGTTTTTGAATACCCAATTCAAATATCACAATGTGTTCATGCATTCACATTAAGCTTGTATTATACCGTGTTGTTTCTCTTACGTTACACTGTCGGCTTTAGACAAAAGTGCACCGGTCGACCGCTCGACGATCGAACTTCGGAAAACAACACCAAAATTTCCCGCTTGCACTTGGTACCCTTGCACTTATCATTTATCCCCCCCATAAGTCCCGATCAACGATTGAAATAGTAATATTTTTTTCCTGATTGTATTGCCTGATTTTATACAGAGAAATATGTCCAGATTGTTGTCATTTTGCGGTGTTTAAAACTTCCGACTAAACATCAAATAAGACTTTTATTTTGTTTATTTTTATGCCTCCGTCAGAGGCATTATGTTTTCTGGTTGTCCGTCCGTCCGGGCTCATTTCTCGGAACTGGTGTGGCGTATAGCGATGCAAGTCGGTGGAGTGGTGGTCAGGATGGCTAGTAACTTTCTCTGAAAGTTTAGTAACTTTCTCTGAAAGTTTAGTAACTTTCTCTGAAAGTTTTTGCCCAAAATATGCAAATTTAGTCGTTTTTAAGCAGAAAATATGCGATTTTTTGTCCGTCCGTCCGGGCTCGTTTCTCGGAACTGGTGTGGCGTATAGCGATGCAAGTCAGTGGACTGGTGGTAAGGGTGGCTAGTAATTTTCTCCGAAAGTTTTGGCGCAAAATATGCAAATTTAGTCGGTTTTTAAGCAGAAGATATGTGAATTTTAGGGACTTTTCCGAAAGGGGTACATTTGCTAAAACTCCACCCCTTCAAAATTTTAACCCAACCTTATTTTGATTGGCGCATCACATATGCGAAAATCGGCTCGATCGGCCATTTAATTAACTAATACGATGCGTTTTAAGATGGCGCTCTTACATGTAATCCTATAGAATCTCATAGATAAACTTGGCCATATCTCCTAAACGAAGGAGAATTTTATTTTACGCGTATCTCTGAAACCGCATGCCCTACGTTGATATTTGGTGACTGGGTAGACCCGGAGCCAAACTCGATCCAACAACAATTTCGGAGCAAAATATGCTAATTAAGTACCTAATTTGCATAATTTATGCATAAAATGGTTTAAATGGCATATTTTACAAACCGTCCACCTTATATTTGTGAAATTTGGTGGGTAGGTGGGGATAGAGCTGCGCTTGTGCCAGCTGCAATTTGAGCGCAAAATATGCTAATTAAGTACCTAATTTGCATAATTTATGCATAA
>JXSR01S040335.1:101186-111347 GCA_000969725.1 Ophiothrix spiculata | reverse complement strand
AGGCCTTCCCTGGGGTCCAAAAAATGCTTAAATCCAGGAGCTTCAAGGGGGCGCTGCCCCCTTCACCCCCGCCAGGGCGCTGCCCCTGGACCCCGCTAGGGGCCCTAAGGCGGGCCCCTAGACCCCACCCGTCAAGGTTCGCTCGCTTCGATTGGATCTTCCTCATTCAAATTCATTTTCTTCCTGATTTCAATATTCCAATGTTGGCAGCTATGCATCGAGTAGGCTACTGGATCGAGCCGTTCTCCCGAACTGCTTATTGGTCATCCTGTCTTCTCCATAATAATGTGGTGGTTATTTTTTGTGTGTTAATTAGTTTTGTTATTTTTTGCTGTATAGTTTTTTATGGAAATAAAGATTGATCTTGAACTTGAACTTAATGTATTTTACCTATTTATTTCTCTTTATAAAGATTGATCAAGAGTTGGAAACTGCTCCATGAACATCTCAACAAACAGTACACCAAGTTGCTTAGCAACCAGGACTCTACCATTACACAAGGAGGGAGAAGTAGAGGCAGCATGAGAAAGCAAAGACAGTTGCTGACGCTACTGTGTGGGGTACAGAGAAAGCTGCATCACCTGGGATGGACCGTTCCATTGTCATTCAGTCAACTTTGGGTGGAAGAGATCAACAAAGGATTTCTCAAAGGTTTGTCAATATTTTTACTGGGGTCAGACGAATTACGAGGTCGTATTTGTTAATAACTTTATTGTCGTAATTAGTTACGACATGCGGTCAGACATACTTTTTGGCTTGCAATTATTTATTACAACCGTGTCGCATTACATTCCGGGCACACAAGCATTACCAATTACGTGATTGGCGTATGAAAGTGTCAATCAATCAAGAATTAAGTTCACCCGTTACAGTTGACATAGTTTTTGCATTATGTTTACAACGACGAGATGGTGTCACACATTGTTTTTACCGCATTACTTTCAACTTTCTTACAATGAAGGAAGTTGTCGTCGTTCATTTTTTTTAATCTGATGACGACCGGATTGTAATAAATACTGGTCAGATGTATTACAACAGCAAAAGTTAGTAGTAAATGCGACCTTGTCATTCATCTGACTACGGCCTTTGTTATTTTATGTTGATATATGACCGTCCACTACAAATTAAAGCTGACTACAAATGAGCCATAGCATCAACCTCTTTTTTCATTTTTACATACTTGCAAAGAATACTAGTATGTTGAAAGGTATATAATACTCACACTGTAATATAAGACTTACAGCATTGATGACCTTGTGGGAAACAACATGCAAGTGCATAACGTTTATTGTTATTGCAACATCGCCGAGCAATCAACAATCCAGCTATGCGGCTTCCTTCAAGTTCCCAGGCACCGGTTGTGGGCCAGTTGTTATGTGACCAACGTACAAGTGTTCCTAGTAGATGACTGTGTTTTTGAGTGTTTCTTTTCAAATGTTTTGTGGTCAGGTTTTGATCATCATATAGTGGTAAAGCATAATACTTGACGGTGTTTTTCCTGATTGAATTGGGCTATATAGGTCAGTATAAGCTGAGCAATTCACTTGATAATCCAACTTTTCTGTCTTGAGGTTTACAGTGTGGTTTTGTTTCACAGAATTGAGCAATAAGGCCAAAGAAAAAAAGAACTCTGAAGCAATCACCATATTTCGACCTTGTGACAATTACCAGATATCGGTTGGAGGCCAGTTGTTATATGACCAAGGCACAAGTGTTCCTATAGTAGATGTCTGTGTTTTGAGTGTTTCTTTTCAAATGCTTTGTGGTCAAGTTTTGATCATAAGGCCAAAAAAAAAAAATTATTTGGTTGCCCTCCACCAACCGACCCTATTTTTCAGCCCGACCCAAACTTTTTTTTTTTATTGAAAAATATTTGTTTTTCTCAAAAATATACAAAACTTAACCAAAAACTACAAAAAACATGTTATATTTTTGCTTTTTTTCGCTATTCAACCCTCAAAATGTTTATAGGATGTCCCAAATCACTACAAGAGGTATTTGATTGTTTTGATTTGGATGTCGCGGGGGAAGTTGTGAAGGCTGGAGCTGCCGATCGACCTAGCGGTCCGTTGAAGAGTATTGAAAAAACAAAAAAACAAAAACAAAAAAAGCTGTGGAGGGCAACCAAACCATTTTTTTTGCCTCATACTTGATGGTGTTTTCCTTATTGAATTGGGCTATATAGGTCAGTATAAGCTGAGCAATTCACTTGATAATCCAACTTCTCATCTTGAGGTTTACAGTGTGGTTTTGTTTCACAGAAATTTGGGTAATAACATAGGTTTGACGGGTTTATTATTGCAAACTTTTTGTCAGTCACATATGAAACAGATGATGTTAGACATGCCTCTTTACCACCAAATGTCATCTGGTATTTATATGCGGTATCGCCGAAGTTATTTCAATATGTAGGAAGATACTACCTCAAATAAACTTGAATTATTTGTGACCTTCCAGCCCGTATGAGCAGTAAATGCCAGATACTTCATTTTGCCCTATAGGTGAAAATACATGCCAAGGTCGTAATTTGCCGAAATTGATTTTTTGACAGATTTACAATCTTAGTGCTTACTACAAAATACCAGCAAAGTTTCACTTCAAAAAAATGATAGGAAATGTGAAATAAATCTGCATTTTCTTAAGACGATCAACAGAAAATAATAGGGCTTACTGATCTTTGAACGCGTTTATCTCAGTTATACGTTTTACTCCCTGACAACCTTTGACGGACCATAACTTGACTTCTGGAAATCGTACGAAGTTCATTAAGGTGTGATTTTAATCCTTAAAGCATGGTCTTTGCAAATATTTATAAAAAGTGAAACTGACAAGAGCTGGCATTTACTGCTGTTTTGAGCTGGACGGTCACATTTTGCTACAAATGGGGTTCACACATGAACCTCAGCGGATTCAGAATAACATGATAAAGTTGATCACTTTTGTATTTTTTTAGGATATGAAAAAATATGATTTTTTTAAATATTTTAACTATTAATGCGCCAATAGAAAGACACATAAATTGAATCCTAAATTTGCGTTTAGAAATTCGAAGTAGCTACATTTAGTAGGTTTTATTTAATCCTGTCCTATTTCGCCTTGTATGAAATCTTTTTTGCCATGTTAGTTTCTGAGTGTCACTTGTGGTTGTGGCAACAGCGCCATTGCAATTTTTTTTCAAGTTCACAAACTTGATTTTTTTGTGATGAGAAACTTTAACCCATTAAGATAACTTCTTGGATGTAATAGTGATGTTAATTACTTCTTGTGATTCTGAAAAGTCGAAAGATACACTTGGAATTTATGTATTAACAAATTGAGAATTTTGGTGCAAAATGGAGAAAATTAACCAAAACATTTGTAAAGTTGTAAAATTTTACCTCCCGTCACCCGCCCTCGTTATGATTTTGGACCCTCGTTTCAAAAGTGAAAATCCCAAAATATTTCATTATTTTAAAATCAGCCAATTTGAACAATGTTTTTCATTTCTTTCTACTATTTTGAATTAATATAATATAATATTGTTGGTGTTGAAGGTAAACATTGTTTTCTTTAAATTGAAGTCATGATAAGCTAGCCTATACCAAGATGTATAATGATGTATACATTAACAAATTGTCAATAAGTGAGTGTAGCAATGTAATGGGCCCCTAAAATAGCCCAAAATAATTGAACTAAAAAATGATGGATAATGAAAAATGAAATAGTTGCCTCATTATGAGCTGAGCAAACTGTGACAGGAAACTCAACATTGACTTATAAGGGCCTAACAGAAAAGAACAGGTTAACTTGGAATGGAACATCCTTTTTGGCATAAGAGTTTATAAAAGTGAAATTAATACTTGACAAATTAAAAATTTGGAGAACTTGAGAAGAACAATCAAACAAACAAACAAACAAACAAAATGTTGCCTTTATTGTATAAAGTATAGAGTGAAATAGCTACACTACTCCCCTCTGCCTGTGAATATTTTGGGAATGAAATGTCCTTTTTGAGTGCACTCTGAGATTTTATAATTTTAGTGAAATTAAAATTGAGAATTAAAATTAAGAAAAGAAAAACCCTGAGAAGAATTAACAACTTTTGTCAAATCCATAACATTTTGCCCTTCTACACAGGAAATTGCAATGAGGACACCCCCTCTCTTTTAACATGGGAGGTCCTTTTGAGTGGGCTATAACAGTTTATAAAAGTTAAATCATCCTTGAGAAATTAGGATTTTAAAAAACTATAGAAAAATTAACACAACTATTTGTCAAGTTAAAAAAATAAACTTGTACAAAGGATAAGGCAAAATAACTGCACCTCCTATCTCCAAATTTTGGAATGAAACATCCTTTTGAGCATGCCATATTAAGGGATTGATATTTTTGTAGATACTCATGGCAATAGAGCTGTTTTTAGCTGCAAGTCCAGTGTCTGAATAAACCATTAATATTAAAATAAATTAATGAATTTAGTTGAAAATTTGCGCAACTACTGTTTAATTTGCAAGACACATTTGACAGGTGTGGTGCATGGTCAGTGATCGCTATCATCAAATCTTACAGGGCTAAAAAGGAAACCCACATTTAGAGAGAGGGGGTGTAGCTACCCCTCCCTTTCCTGTGTGCAAGGGTAACATTTTATGGATTTAACAAATGTTTTAGTCAATTCTTTTCCATTTTTACCAAATTTCTCAAGTATCAATTTTCTTTATAGACTGTTATAGCCCACTCAAAAGGGCTATTTCTCTTCTGGGTAAAGTTTAAAACTTTTTGATACTCCCTCATATTTTGGTGGCTCCTAATTGAAACTAGAAATCATAGGGTGCGTATTAGGCTGATTTTGAAAAAATCGAAATTTGGATTTTTCATCGGGCAACCCCCTAATTTGGTGAATTATGGGTCAAAAATACCACACACAAAATTTTATCACTTTTTGTGAATATTTAGGGGGTGCTACCGACCTTTGAACTTTTGTGTGTAAAGTCTATGGGGTTTTGAGGCATTTTTAAAAATGCTTTCAAAATTGTTCTTTTGCATAAGGTATCAAAACAAAATCAATATAATGTTATGTATGAGGGTCCACTTAAAGCAATTAGCCAAGAAATTGTTAAATAAAGTCATCAAGATTTCATAAAAACACATTTTGTTGAAAATTGCATCATTTGGGTGGCAGCACAAGATTCAACAGCTAATGGCCAGTTGAAAAAAAATATGTTTACCGTTGAAAGTTATAGCATATTAATTATTAAAAATTCTGTCTTTGTTGGTAAAGCTATTATCATTTTAGATGTCTTGAACATGTTTCGCAACAAATTATGCCTTTTTGTTTTTGGCCCTGTGATAATAGGCATACCATTGATAAAAAATATCAAAATTCTAACAGCTGTAAAATAGCTCCACAAACAGAACTTACATTTAGAGAGGCCTATATAATTCTCCAAGTAATTATTCTATTATTCAATATTCATTTTCAACATCATCATTTTGTTCAAAGTTCCTTTTCTGTCATAACTTGTCAATTGAAAGCTGCTCCCTGGGGTTCATAGCACAATACACCAGATCAAGGGGATCATATGAGACAACATTGTATTGAACCAGTAGGTAAAAACACTTGACAACATTGATAACTATTCAATATCTGTTAAAGCTAGTTGAGAGTGCAAATCCTTTAAGTGGTGTTCAGCATCTGGGTCATTAATCAAATATAAAATATGTGTGGTTCAAGTGACATAACATTTATTGAATTGGTTGTTTTGCATGGGATTTAATGATATGATAATTTTTCATTATTGATGTTTCAGAAAAGTTAGACTTCTGCAATGACTTAATTTTCTATTACTCTTTTCAGCCAGCAATGTGAATTTCTGTGTTGTGTTAGAGTCTCAACTAGTTTTATGTTAAAATCTAGCAGCTGTTCTATGAATAGGGTGTACTCCCACACCAGAGTTTTTTGTTTTTTCAGTTTTGTGAATGACCTTGAACTTGAAATGGTAACATATGTATGTTTTAAGGAAGATATACATTAAAACTAAAACATCAAGACATTATTTAGCACATTTTTTACTCCAATCAGGAGAAAAACGTGAAGTTTTATAACAGTCCCAAAACCCCATAGACTTTACATACAAAAGTTCAAAGGTCGGTAGCACCCCCTAAATATTCACGAAAAGTGAAAAAAATTTGCATGTAGTATTTTTTACCCATTATGCACCAAATGAGAGGGTTGCCCGATAGAAAATCCAAAAATCGATTTTTTCAAAATCAGCCTAGTGCGTATACCCCAGAATGAACCTTTAAGAGGTACATAATGTTGCATAAATAACCCAATGTCAGCTTTACATCAAGAGGCACTGAGCCATTTTTGAGCCATTGAATGCTTTAGACAAATTTTACAAGTACAGATGTTGCTTGATTTACTCGGTCTAAATTTTAAGGGTTTAAATTTTATCTTGATGGACAAATATAGATTCATGAAATGGTGTTAACTCTAGTTGGCAATTTATCCATTGATCGCCTGCCAAAATAGTAATAGGTGAGGGAGTAGTAGTTGCCCACTATATAGTTTATAAATGTAGGCTCAGATTAAGGATCTTTATAAAATGTCATCAGTATTTGATATAGGCCTACCTGCATGTGAGTGGTGCTCTGGCAAAATGAGCGGAAAGTCACAATTTTCAAACTTGAGTTTATGACATATTTTAATTCTCTATAATTTCAGCTTTTGAATGATATATAATGTGTCACACTTTCTTTCTACAATTTTCATTTAGGGATCGAAATATAAGGCAGTCCACTCAAAATCTGGCAGTAAAAAATGTCCCAAATAAATTTTTCAAGTTACTGATTACTATAGTGTATGATAGCAAAACGCGATCAATAACCATTGTATTATTGCACTTCCCGGCATAATTGACTTTCAAAACACTAGATATAGCTTACAACTTATGCATTACTGCCGTTCATGTCAAAACACGAAATTTGATCTTTTTACCATATTTTACTGAAGCAGCCATTTATTTAAAATCTTCAATTGCGACTTTCCGTTCATTTCGCCAGAACACCACTCATTTGTAAACTATAAAGTAGCTAAACATCAAGAACTCAATATTTTGCCTCAAATTAGTAATCAATCAAATTTTGTTTCATACAAACACAATAGCAAACAAGTACAAACTTTACAGAAACATAGGAATGGGCACAAGCTGATTGGAGGACTCTGGAATATGAAGGGTCGGTATAAAAATAAGGCTGATTTTATTTCATTCGATTTCATTTTGTAACCTTCTACCCCTATCTGGTGCACAAGCAATTTGTCCCCTATGCCGTTGGAAAGACCAGTTATGGCCAAACCTCTCAAGTAGATTCTTCAGATATCTAAGCAACATTTCAGTACATAACCACTTAAGTCAGAACAGATAATCCGTTTAAATCTTTTAGAATCTTGTTTCAATTTTGGCAGACATAATTCGACGCGATGAAAGGAAATTAAACGGATGGTCTTAATCATGTTCTAGAATCAGTGCCAATATATGCCGACACATTTTATCTGCTTGGTTTGATAAAACTCTTCTGTTTTATTACATGGGAAAGGGAAATACTAGATGTTTTAGCACAGTTGAAAGCTTGTTTGGTCTATATAGTGGAACTACAGGGCAGAACTTTGAATCAGTTGGTTTGAGTCCCATTATAGCAAAACAGGGTGTATCCATGTGCAAGATTGTATATTGTAAATTTCAGGGGAGTGGTCTAGAATTTCCCCCCATGTCAAATTGCATTGAATTTACTCGTATATGCGAATTTCCAAGTAAACATTTTGAATATTTTGAATACATGTTAGCAAACTCCAAATCCGTTGGAGTTCAGTATAGAACTCCATTAGACCTTTATTTTTATTATTTACTTAAATCATTTGTGTTGGAACTATGAAAAAATTACTACGCCATCCAAGCTCCTCCTAAAAACTGTTATTTTTCATTAGCTGAAGTGCTGTATTTCTCAACTGTAATCTTGACTATATCTATATGTAGGGACGGTTCACTGGTCGGAAAATGGCGTGAAAATTGCTATTGCAACCTCCCTTTCAGTCCTGAAAATGTGAATATTTTTATTAGGAATTTTTTTAAAAGGAGACATGACATCCTTTTTGAATGTGTTAATTTTTAAAGGGGCATTGGACAAAATTTTAAATCTTATTTGAGTATAATTTACATTCCATATGTTAGAAAATAGCAGTCAACTACCAGATATTGGGAAAATTTTGATCAAAACCTTCAGAAAAGTCTAAAACTTGAATTTTATTTTGTTTGTTGATCTTGGGTATGAGGCTATTCTGTAAATGTATTTATTGATGCTATAAATCAAGAAAGAGACCAAAATTTGTTTGTAAAACATTCCTTTCACATCATAGATTGTAGATGAATCAAAAGAAATTTGGAGTTCGCATTTAGATTTTTACAACGATAATTAAAAATAAAAGAATATCTAAATATTTTGAATTATAGGGTTTGAATTTGACAATGAAACTTTGCATGCTGTCATTATTATCGCTAATACTTCAAATGATGCAAAAATCTCAAAATACTTGAGGAAAAGTTTGGGGATGATACTGAACTTGTCCAATGCCCCTTTAACCTTCTATACATAAAATGCATGTCTTCGTGGGGTAGGTTGTGGTGGTGGGGAGGGGTAATATTCACTGTTGAGTGATGATCTGCAGAATTTTAGGAAATGAAATCCTTGTGAAAATATCCCAATTAACACTTTAGGTCTATAATCTTGAATGTTTTGTCAACCAAAGTGCATGAGGGAGCTGCTTGGAATTTTTTGAGGAGGGAGTCTGAATCAAACAAAATATGATAATAATTGAATTCTGTGTGCTCTACTGCATTTTAGATTTTATTTCTAGCTTTTACAGTTGTGGACTTTGATTTTCTTATCTGATAAATAACTAAAATGAAATTGTGTAAAATGAAGGTTTTACTACAAAATTGTATGACAGATATATAGCGCTTTGTATTCAATGTGCCCCCTTCCCAAGTTTTGTCATGTTAGTAGTCTTAAAGCAAGTTTTGTATGAATGGCGACAAAAAATTGACAGACGGCAATTGGCTTGCGGAAGTAGCAAATGACTGAAGGCACTGAAATGTTGCCCAATTTTCGTTTAAATTATTTTCTTTACATGTGGAAAAGTCATAGGTAGTCATTTATTGGTAATGAAGGAATTATTTGGTTGTAAAGTGAATTGCCTCGGATATGGTTAAGTGTCAATATTCTAGTTGATAGGGTGCCAGTTAAATGATATAGATGAGTCAAGAAAGTAGATTATGGATGACAGCCTGCACTAAACGTATTACATTGCACAGGCTTGGCTATTCTTGACTTTAACAACACTTTTTTTAGTTCTGCTTAATAATTATAATTGTGACTGATTAATTAAAGTCTTTTTTTAACACATTTATATCAATAGATAAGATTATAGATGACAGATTTTTTAATAAAAAGTTTTGTGACGTTTAACCAATCAAGATCAGGCCATCATCTCAAAATAACCAAAAGTGCACCCCTGTTGAGTGTTGTAGAGTTAGAATAAGGTCCATAATTATAGCCAGTCGAAAGCAATGTGGAAACAATGACCATAATAATAGAAGTAATTGTCAACAATTTACTCTCATTCATCTGGGTTAACAAATAAGTATAAATTAAATCTAGACAACCAGAATAATATACTCACTGAGCAGAGAACCGGCATTGCGGGTGATCCTTTAGCTAGGATTTGATGATCTGGACCTTGATGCTAGTTGTGTTAAGGGCACAGTTAAAGGGGCATTGGACAAAATTTGGACATTTCATTTGTGGACGATTTACATTTCATATGTTAGAAAATAACAGTCAGTTACCAAATATCCAGAAGATTTTTATCATGACCTTTAGAAAAGTCAAAAATTTGAATTTTATTCTGTTTGTTGATCTTAGGTATGAGGCTATTCTCAAAACGTATTTATTGATGCTATATATCAAGAAAGAGTCAAAGATTTCTTTGTAAAACATTCCTTTCACATCATAGATTGCAGACAAAAAAAAATCTCTTGAAAAGGTCAATTTTTAAAGTTCAACTATAGAGGGCAGTATTTATCGTTGTCGACAACGATAATTACAAATAAAAGAATATCTAAATAT
>JXSR01S040335.1:60257-74832 GCA_000969725.1 Ophiothrix spiculata | reverse complement strand
CGTATGTCAGAATGGTTCATTTTGTGACTAAAAACAATTGTCATGAAACAGTTCTAAATTAATACTCAATAAATTCACAATACTGACCCGGATGATCCCGAACGTCTGTCTGTAAACATTACTCTACATCAACACAAAGTAGCCCCGGAAAGTATCCTCCTTTCAAACTGGACGTACATCCATGATTGCTTGCCCCTCTTCAGTCTGGTAGCTATCTGGCAGAGGTGTATCACTATTATCTCGAGTACCAGTATTCCTCATCCCTGTCAGATTACATCTGCCCAGGTCACTCCAAATATTGCCGCAATAATACGTAATTGATTGAACCTTGCCATAATAATGAAAATGTAATTGCACCCTGCATATTGATGTGCCCCAGTTAGTTTCAGTGATTTTGCTTTCGTATTTAACGTAGTTGCGTAATTCATCGATACGCTAGTATTGTTAAAATGGTTCATGTACGTCATAGTAATTCGATATATTTAAAATGGATGATTACATTTAACATAGCCCCGCGAAAACGCTTCCTTTCAAATTAATTAAACTGAGCTTGCCGTGGAAATCACCAAGAAGCTAGTATGGTCTCCGGAATCCATGTTGAAATACCTCCACCTCATATCAATCTGATCCTATCTATGATTTGCCAATGTCCGCCATGCAAATAGAAAATTTTGATTGCATTGAACACATCATTTTGATGTGCCCTGGTATATATTTCAACAAATGATTATGCATTTGTTATTTGAAAAAAACTTTCAACAAGTTTAGCTTGTCGTGGAATTCAACGAAAAGCTAAGTCTCAAGAACTTATAGACTTCATCTTGACTAACCGCTATCTCATCATAACAATCCTATCCAATCAATGAATATTCCAATGCCTACAATCAAAATACAAAGTTTTGATGATATTGAACACTGCATGTCGATGTGCCCAGGTATAATTGTTCATCAAATGATTATGCATTTGTAATGTGAAAAACCATCAAGTTTAGCTTGTCGTGGAATTCAACGAGAAGCGTACCTCGAAAGCAATCACTAAAAATATATAGTCCATTCCCATCAAATATTTGGAATAACATTCCTCCTTCAACTGAAAAACTGGTATATATTCACAATATGTAATACCAAGGCTATGATCCATCGACATCCTGATAAAAAGCAACCAACTGCCAACCTTATAATACATGAACCGGCTGTCCAATAATATCCAACAAATTTTTCAAACAACAAGACAACCTAAACCATGTCTGTACCGTGCACTGCTAGAATGTATAATGAATTGGAGCACAGAAATGCCCACTCTCATAAGTGGTATCTTTTTAGATCAAACAAAAGCCAATTCACGCCTGATTGAAAACCTTGAGCCAATTGGCCACACACAATTGGCCACTCCAAATGAATGAATGATTTCGCAATGATAAAGCATTTGATTGACAAGTCAATAAAATTGATTATCATCAATTTCAGGATATTTTATATGTACAACTTTCATTTTTCTCATTCCTTCCCCTAATTACATTCATCTCATCCATTTACAATGAACTGTCTTGTTGTAAGTTTTCTTGGTATTTCCTTTGTCTATGTAACCTATATACCATTTCTATAATGTATTTTCACCAGTGAGGGTTATTGGCACTCATAACAAGACCAAGTATAGCATCACATGATCCATCGTGACTGAGTTGTCTAAATGTATGTTTCATTTTTATCCTAGAATTCTGTGCTGCTTTGGATTGATTCTAAAATGTTTAGGTAACACACATGTGGTTTGTTAAAAGCATGGTGATCAAGGATTGATCTGTCTTAGATCCAATTGATTCAAATATTTCTCGTACTGTCATGGTGCTTTCTATACTGTGCTAATGTGATTGTTGTTGTACATTTATGAATATCAATGCAGTGTGCAATATTTTTAATTTTATACGTCTAACACTGTGGGGCTGAAGGACCACAGTGGAAATAAGTGTACTTGCTTGTGTACTTTGTTGTATTTTTATCCGTGGTAACCCTAAATAAAGTGAAATGAAGTGAATGTTCTGGATGCAAACTGCACTAACTGGAGGCTTTCAAATTACAGTTGCATAATGAAAAGACTTAAAATTAATATCCTCAGCTTCAGAACCAATTGGCATTGTTATAAAAGAATCCAGACCATTTACATACATCGTGTATGTATTACAGATGTGAATTTTTTTTTTTTATATATTTTATACTTTTATCTGCATTATCAATTAGACCGGTTTAAAATCTTTCAGTATTACCAAATTAATGCCTTACATGCAAAAAGCAAGGAATTGCACCAGAAATTATACTCAAGTGTAAATCTGACCTTTTCAAAAGAATATATGTTTAAATGTCATAAAATTATTACTTGATTGTATCATTGACAGACCACTAAATATGGTAAAACTATGAAATTTCTAATCAGCAGCATCATCGTATTTTAACACGTGAATTTATTTTCCACTATTGTCATCACAACATGATATTTCAGCATTAAATGTCCATTTAGACCCATTTACATCAAGTGCATGTTTTATTATGTAAATGATATAAAGAAAAATGGTATCAACACTTATAAGTTCAATGTTTTAAATTATTTCGCAAAACAATGCTTTCAACTAATAACATGATAATGTGTAAGGTACCGTACACCAAATCTAGCTTTGTAAATGGGAAAATCTGGCTTTTTAAATGGGAATTCTTGTTGAAATATTGTATATCTAATGAATATATCATTAACAGGCCAATAAAAATGAATGAGAATTGGGAAAACTATGACAAATCTAATTAGTAACTTCATATACGTGAAGTTATTTTCCAGCATTGTTATCACAACAATGATATACAGCGTAAAATGTCTTTTTTAACAATTATGCAAATTAATAAAGAAAAAAATGTATCAGAATCAGTAGTAATATGTTTAATTAATTCTTAGCAAAACAATGCCTATAAAGTAGTTTTATAACATGATAAGACTATGTCAGATAGAAATAGTTTTATAACATGATAAGACTATGTCAGATAGAACAAATCTGACCTTTTTAAAGGGAATTCTTGTTTAACTGCCATCATTTGAATTTTGGGGATTATCTCATGAACGGGCCAAAAAGGTCAGGTGAACAAAGCTGATAATTCATCAGTAACTACATCTCAATCAATTCATAATGTTATTTTTCAGTGCCGCTGATGGGACTACGGAACTTCATTTTTTCACCCTATGCCCCACAGTCTATAGTCTACTGCAAACACATTTTTCCTGAATTGTTTCTTCGCTGATTATAGATTATATCATGGTTATAAAATTACATTACCTTAACGAACCATGGTTTGACCATTTAAACGTCCATCTTATTGTGCATTTACATTGTTATGATGATGAAATAGTTAAAGAAAAAGAAAAGCACACATAACACATCAAAATTTTCATTGGGCCTATTGAATTACGTTACATTGATCCACACATCAGAATTCTTTTCAAATCCTCTGACCACATAAACTGTTTCATGCTCATTACACTGTTAACAGCTTTTGGCGATGATATACCAATGATCTTTGCTGTACAAATAATCAAATTAATCGCCAACATTAAATTCATAGTCCTACAAAATATTCTTCAGATCAACTGCAATGAATGTAGGTATTGCACTTATTGCTTAGAGGATCCTTGTCCTTATCAAATCAAAAATATGCTCTACCTATGTCATTATGAAAGAGGTGCCCTGACTTTAAAAAAATACTATAGGTCTATATACTTTAATACTTTACTTGTAAACTTGCTAATTTCAAGTCAGATGACTGCTGTCATCTAAAGTTCATTGTAGATGGCCATCAGTTCATGCTCTCAGTCGCTGTCAAATATCAATGTTTAATTCCAAGACCTTCCTCTCTGTGCCAGGAATTTCCTCTCTGCCATTTATTTTGATATCTCAGGCCATTTTGGCCTTAGTACAAGGCTTTTTATAATCGAATTTGAGTTTATTCTGGACTTGTTTTTCGTACGGTCCTAATCTCAAAGATTTTTGAGCTGACACCAATTTGATTAGAAAATCTTTATATAGCTTGTATCATTAACCAAAATGCAGATCCTTAAGTTGTTTGCTTTTGAAAACCATCCAAAATCCTTATTTTCATTCATGTGGATTGTAACGAATATAAGTATGACGTTCAGGCAAGGAATTTTTATAGGGGAACCAGTTTTCTCCGCCATCTTGTGTCGCTCATGGAGCAGAGTTATTGTACCTCCGGATGTATTTGGAGATTGGCCGGATATCCAAGCAGATCGCGTAAATCTTCAGTTCACACATATACAGCGTGTTCATTTTGTTTCACGCGCAAACGGTGTCTGCGTTTCAAGTAGCATGTATTGCGACTTGCTTTAATCAAAGTATGCCAATTTTCCCGCTAATCCGTTGCGAAGACTCTCGAAGTGAGGCACGCAGTACCGTAAAATGCTGGAGGTACAATAACTCAACCTCCATGAGCGACAATCCAAGATGGCTGCCGTCCCATGGGATTTACATGGCGGTGAAATCAAAATGGCGGAGAGAATCGGTTCCCCTTTATAAATTCCTTGAATTCAGGTCAAAACATTGAACAACCTAAATGAGTGGTGCTCTGGCAAAATGAGCAGACAGTCACGATTTTCAAAATTGATTTTTGAGGCATATTTTAATTCTCTATATTCTTAGGTTTAGAATGATATATGATATGTCATACTTTCTACAATTTTCATTTAGAGATTGAAATACAAGGCAGCCCACTCAAAATGTTGTAGTAAAAAAATGTCGCAAATCAATTTTAATGTTACTGATTACTATAGTGTATAATAGCAAAACGTGATCAACTACATATGAATAAATGCGCTTCTCAGCATAATTGACCTTCAAAATGTGAGTCATAGGTTAACACTAATGCATTAATGCATTTTATATCAAAAAACGAAATTTGATTTTTTCACCATATTTTTACTTTAGCAGCCATTTATTCAAAATCTTCAATCGTGACTTTACGCTCATTTTGCCAGAATACCACTCAAATATAAATCCAAGTGGCTAAAGGGGGGTAGTTGAATAATACCCTAAAGTATAGAAGGCTGGGTCCCCTTTTGCAACCATGTGTTATTATCTTTAGAGGTTTTTTGGATTCTAACCCTGGTCAGACCTCCTCTCCTTGTTTCCTTGGACAAGAAACTTTAGGGCGAAAACATAGTTGGGCTCTAAACAAAATTTTTGCTACCAAATATTTGGTCGTGCCGTCAAAATGACGAGTGACTCCAAATAAAGTAACTTCAACACCGAGTTGAGACCAAATAAAATTTTGCGTTAGATTGCACATGTATTGAATTGCCATATACATTGCACTAAATATTTGTTACCGGTTCATACTTTAAATTCGATGGAAACTTGAATATTTGGTGACGTCATGACCAAATGTTTGGAAGCGAAAATTTTGTTTGGAGGCCGACCATGTTTTCGGCCTTATTCTTAATTTGCCGTGTGGTTCAAAAGTCATCAACATTAAGACATTGGTCCCCTGTGTGAATGCTCCCCCTGAAGGTCTGGCCTATAAAGTAAAAACACAGTATGTGCATTTATATAATGTATAGTAGATATTTCCATTAAATGTACCATTTCATTTTAATTCATCCCCATGCAAAAAAGTTGTATACGTATGTTTGATATAGTAGATACAGCCTTAAGTTATGGAAGAGAATTGGTCATCTGCTCATTTCTGCAAGATTCCCCCTAGGGAAAAGGAAGTAACTTGCAATGTATCTGCAATGCACATTCTGGGTTTTTGTAGGGCAGAGGTACTGCATACCTGTAGGGCAGAGGTACTGCATACCTGGTAGGCCTATGACTAAAACGTCATGAAATTACCCGGGTACCAAATCTGCCAACCGATTACCTGAACCGGATAATAAAGTCATACAATTTTTTATGTGTCCAACAATGTTTGATAATATTACCTTCTGGTTGAAGGAAACATGATAAATCATGACCATCATCGGCAACAAAATCAAATTTTTTAATGTAATTAATTGAGACATCATAGTCGTAGTAGATCCGTCAAACTCAAACTGTTCTAACATTGTAAATGCTCAATTATCAATACGGTCGGGTACCCGGGTAGCTAATTACCCGAAAAGTCCCAGGCCTAATACCTGGTAAGCTATGTATATAACTACAAACCAATTGCCAAAGAAGTTTAGATTTTGGTGGACTGTTTTACATTAATCATGTTATAGTTTTGACTTATCTCCCTGGCCATGAGACAGATCACAAGTTTCTATTTTACTAGTGCTATAATTCACCTGGTTTATCACATTCTAAAGATATTAAACCTGGTGTCATATATAGGCATTAATGATCCTTTAGGCCCTGTATCCATTGGCTGTTCTCCTGTTACATATGCCTTTGTTCCGTGTGTCATTGTCCCCAATTCTCACTTGCTACACAGAAAAGAACAATTCATTTTGCTTAGTTGCCGTATCAATGACCTTGTGGATGTTAGATGCTCCCTGTGTTTGGCGCTTGACAATTGGGGACAATGGCACACAGAACAAGGATATATACAACAGGGGAACAGCCAGTGGATACAGGGCCTTATGCACCCCCTTGAAGACCTAATGGCCTGTCCACACATGAGCATTTAGTCATGACAAGTTTGCTTGCTCCCTTAGGCTGCGATCATATAGAAGTATAGGCGTTGGTATACGGTATATGTTGTTCACAATACGCTCTTAGGGAGGCACCCATGTGTTTAGTGATGAGGATGATCCCTGTAAATTTCAAATATGAGTGCCTCCCCGGGAGCGTATACTTCTATGTAATCGTCTGGTCCATGTGTACTTGTTGTTTGGTAGCGAAATTTTTTTTTTTTTGGAGGCCGACTATGTTTTGGCCCTAAGGGTTGGAATTTGCTATCAACAATTGCACCATTTAGGATCCAATTTTGATGTGCTCTAACGAGCATGAGTACCAATTTATTTTTGGAGCAACCCCCCGGGGAACTTATCCTTGTGATATGTGGAGGTTTCAATTCATGCAGTCACCGAAGATAGCAGTGTCATGCGGTTCCTGTTCCCTGGATAGCACATGACCAAGTGTCTAAAATAGACCTGGCTTGTACCATGATGAAACATGTGATAAATAGGTGTGAAGAACTGGGATTAATATGTCTGATTAATGAAATGACATGCATGTAGACACACCATAAATATATATATATATATATATGTTTAAAATATACATGTAGTTGACAAGGTAACTTGTGCATATAGAAATAGAACTTTGGAATATGTATATAAAATTATTTCTACCTCATTTTACAGCAGATAAACTTTCTTTTTATGCCAATATGCTTTGTGCAAACCTTTATAAAACGGGATTCATAAATAGCTGCAAATGTTTTGGATTCTCCACACATGCCCTACACCCATACACTCCACCCCACACAAATTGAGATCCTATAATGAACAACATCACCCCTCCCCCATAGGACATGACCTAGTCCTGAAGAAGTCTCTGCGGATGCAGGACGAAAATTCAGTAAGTCCAAATCTTTGTTGAGAGAACTGTTTAAATTTATTCACCATCGACATGACCTAGTGTCTAAGGGTCCGTTCATAAATCACAAACACTTGTCAGGGGGCCTGATGCAAAAGAAGTTGAACATGAAAATTTTTTCATGGCCCACCATTTGGACCTCAACATTTTTTGGTCCCTCTTTGGCAAGGAAATTATGCAACATAAAAGTTTACTGGAATGTACTGCAAATTTGATCTATCCATCAACAACATGTTGTAAAACCGGATTGGTGGACAACTGTTGTATAATTTGATGCTAGTCTTATGGAATAAATAGTACTTAGAATAGCTTTACTTTGCCTCT
Organism: Ophiothrix spiculata; assembly: GCA_000969725.1. Taxonomy (NCBI): domain Eukaryota; kingdom Metazoa; phylum Echinodermata; class Ophiuroidea; order Amphilepidida; family Ophiotrichidae; genus Ophiothrix; species Ophiothrix spiculata. The sequence continues at coordinate 66,937 of JXSR01S040335.1, read as the reverse complement.
GCATAGGACATAAAATTGAATATGCCAGTGTAAGAAAACCCCAACTCCAATAGCTCCCTTTTGTTAATTATACTTATAAAATATAAATGCATACAAATCTCTGAAAATGCTTTCACACCACTAAAATAGCATTTCCATGTTAATATCCTAATCATAGTGTCACATTTTACATTGTAGTTGACATTTTTTAGACATTGTTAGATAATTGTTATAGTTGCTACATTTAAACACCCAGTACAAGAAAACCCCAACTCCATGAGCTCCCCTCTGCAACTATAAACTGGCAAAATTATCTAACAATGTCCAAAAAGGTCAAATGTGACACTATGATTTGGAAATAGACATGGAAATGCTTTTCTTTTTTTTTTTAGTGATTTGAGCGCATTTTCAGAGATTTATATACATTTATATTTTACAGAACATAACAGAAGGGAGCTATTGGAGTTAGGGTTTTCTTGTACTGGCGTATTCAATTACACTATTATATAACAGGGCCTCCTAGAACAGCAGTGCCTGTCATTGAAAATGTTATGCCTGTATACTAATGCTAAAAGATAAAGATTTATAAAAAAAAAATCATCAAATTTTCTGCTTTCATAGAATGTTTGGCTTGTAGGTGTATTCTTTTTATAATAAGCACTTTCCTCACTGCTGTGAAATGCATGCAGTCCTTTAGGGGTGGCTCACTGCATGAGCTTGGTTAACAATCTGTACCCGATTTAGCTGGCTTTCGTTTGGTTTGCAATAGATTCCTTATGGTACGTTCAGAGTCCAGCGATTTCATCACTGCAGCATCGCCAAATACACAGTCTTGAAATTTTAAAGCGCACCTCTCATAAAAAGACTGTATCAAGTGATGTTGCATTGATATAATCGCTGGACTCTGAAAGTACCATTATGCATCTGAAGTAGTTTTACTACACAGACATTCTTCGGCTTCTCAAAGCCCCTCCCCAACAAGCTATCATTGAAGGTATATCAAATGACAAAAGAAAGATTTTATAAATGCAAGGATGTTGAAATTTTCTTAAGAATCAAGTTGGTTTTTTCAAGCCCCTCTGAGTTCCCATATTAGACAGTTACCAATTGCAGGATGGTATCATTTAAAACATAAGAATGGACAAAAAACTAAAAAGAACCCCAAAAAACAAGTTTGTGTCATTTATTTTTTCTAAACCACAAATAACACAAGTAGTTTTTTATTTTGATATTTTTAAAAATGACAAAAATGTTTGAAAAAACCTGTGGCAAATTTTGCTGTAGTGGTATTTTCTTTCCACAAAAAAGCAAATCTATTGCATTAAAGCTTGTATTGGGCTTTAAATTGTCAAAATTTGTACTTTTGGAGATTCATTACCCATCTCAGGTGTTTTGTTGGGGCATACCATGACATTTTACTCCTTAACATCCATGTACGTTAAAGTAAAAAAAATATTATAAAAGATATATAAAAAAAGAAAAGAATGTATTTCACATTTATGTTTTATGACCTGCAACATGAAACAAAATTGCTTGTTTTTTTACCTAATGTAAGCGCCAATATTTTTGCGCTCAGTAATTTTCACGCAAGGCCAATATTGGACCAATTCGCGCATTTTTATTTTCGTGCACGTGAACATTGGCCGATTAAGGAATATCCTTTGCAACAAATGCACATTAATTTCCGCGGTGCATTTATATTCGCGCTATCCCCATTTTGCGCGAAAAGGGCGAAAATAAATGGAGCACGAAAAATACCACTTATAATATAAACTCTATAACAATTTCTTACTTTTTGTGGTAAAAACCAAACCAATTAGAAACCAAGGTATAGATTACCCAAGTATACTTTAGGTCCCATCTGAAATTTTAGATTTAGGGTTTAGGGTTCGGGTTGGGTAATGTTTAGGGTTAGGGTCGGGTCCCAGTTAGTGAGTTAAGGTCAGGTCCCAAGTGAAGTTTTTGATGGGACCTAAAGCATACCTTTTCCTTTTACCTTTTGATAACTTGAACTGAACTGATTGTTTTACCATTACAGGTCCACTTCACAGCAATTTTACCCTGTGTACCTCTGGAAGAGCATCGAGCAGTCGTCGCCTGCCTCGCAAGATGGATGGCGCTTTATTTCACCAACCAACCTTTGTATATATACCCAGCATGCAGTGCAATCTTGATGCCGTCGTTACTTCGATCAGAACAATCGGTGTACGGTACTCCCGACCAACCACGGACCCTTCCTTTATACCACGATCGTATATCAAGTAAGTTAAAACCATGGAGTTGATGACATTGTTGCTTTGATCAAAACAGTTGAATTACAGAATCCCTTTCCTTGTATCTCAAGTAAGTTTGAAGTGCAGTTGAGGAATCGCAGCCGTGATCAGAACAGTCAATTCGGTCCTGATCAACACTAGAGCTCTTGCACAGAGCTCAGTTATTTGTTAGCACCAAACCAGTCAGAATTTGTCAGTCTGTGTGAATTGGAAACACTGTGGCACTGCTTCGCAGCACCACAGCCTCGCTGCTTGGTCATAACTTGGTTAGATCATAGAGGAGGTTGGTCAGTGGTGGGGTTGGTAGAAGGATCTGGGCCAGATCTACGACTTACTCTTCCGTTGTACCATGATCATATCTCAAGACTCGAGTGAGTATGTGGTTGGTGCCATCTTTTCTTTGATCAAAACAGGGTATACGGTCCTGATCAGCCTTAACCTTACGCTGTTCCATGATCGAATCTCGAGTAAGTATGTAGTCCCGTTGATGCCATCGCTACTATGAGATCAAAACGGTTGGTATACGGTCCTGATCTGGACTGACCCTTCCATTGTATCGTGATCAAATCTCAAGTAAGTATGCAGAGTAGTTGATGACATTGTTACTTCGATCTGCGATCAGTTGATACTGTATGTGTTGTTACTTTTATGAAATATGACCGTCCATCCAAAACCAGCCGTAAATGCAGCCTCTTGTAATTTCACATTTTTAAATATTTGCAAACACCATGACGCATTTAGTATGCCAAATAGTATTCTTATTTAAATAGCAGCGACTACATGTTAAGAACACTAAAATACTATCCAATGAAGCGACCACATACAAAAAAAGAAAAGAAAAACGCTTTAATTAGGCTAGGGGAAAAAAACCTGTTTTATGGGCAAATGGACCTTTCAAGTAGGGTCGGTCGGGGCAAATATTTTTTTAAAAATATTTTTTTTTGCCTAAAATAGCCCCCAAATCTGACAAAAATGTTAGAAAAGATAAAACGTTTTTACAAAGCTTTTTTTTTGGCCAAAATTGGCAGATTTTACATGATTTTTATCAAAACTAAAAAAAAAAAATGTCTTCCAAAACACAAATTTAGGGTCGGTCGGGCCCATAAAACATGTTTGTTTTGTTTTCGTCGCCTTGGCAAAATCTTATAAATCTGTCTACATCAAGACATGTAAGATGTTTTGTCCCTCTTTCTTGTCTGGGGTCTTGATTTGTGGCTGGGTCTTGCACCTATAGTTACACCCAACACAATCTTAATAATCTGTTTCTTTTCCAGGTGCAATAAGACATCAAGATCTGTCTGATGTATGGACAGCAGACACCGCCTTGTCCCTGTTTCTTGTCTGTGGTCTCGTCCCTGAAGCTGTGTGGCTGGCTAAGGAGCTTGGGGACTGGAAAAGCTCATTCACCTTGGCTGTCTTATACTCGGAGCAGAACTCTTGGGTCATTCAGTTACCAAGCAGGTAAACATTTTTTTGTGTGACAAAGTCTACATAATTCCTTGGACAATGGTAAACAAAAAATCAAAAGGTATATGTTAGGCCTATACTTTGATCAACACCAAAAGGCGGGCCTCTTAACATCGTGAATTGATGAATAAGCGCGCGCGTAGCTGGACACAGCATAACTGCAGGCAGGAGATGCAGCGCACGTTGCAAGTGTGACTCGCGCATCAGTATCTACGGCGCGCGTGTAACTGGGATTATGTTTACTTGCGGATGAATAAAAGCCTCGTAATTTCCGCCTATTTCGTGTTGATCAAAGTATAGTATGTGTAGGGGCCAACCAGCATATCGTGTACTTACATATGTTATAAATGGAAAAGGGCCCAGCACTTGGAATTTTCTTTTGTAAGTTTGAGGAACTATGTCACAAGGTGCAATTTATAATTCTGTCAAAAGCCTCCCCTCTTTTTTCTAGTAAACTAAAAAGAAGAGTAAAGCATAAATGTATGCTGAACATTTCCAAGTGAGTCTAACCATTTGTTTCAAGTTAAAAACTTTTCAGCCTTTAAAAAAAACACAGGCTATACTGTGTTGTAAGTATTGTCGGTAGAAAATGAAACATTTCCCCACTTTTCTCAAAAATGCAACCACATTGAAAGAAAAGTTTGAAGTTTGTAACATATATACCAGTCAAGAATTCTTTTTAGCTAAAAAACCTCTATTTTGATAGAGGTGACCTTGAGGATAAAAAGTGGATCATGAACTGTCCCTTTAAAACTAATGATGTACTTTTGGGTGCACACCCAAACATCAGTCTTTGATATTTGAGGTTTCTGGGTGTGATCAGTTTCAACACATTTTCACATATTTTAAATATGTGTAAATAACAATAATTGTAACAAATTCTGAGCTAGTATAGTAACAATTTTTTTGGAGTTTTTTGCATAGGACCAAGCCACCAGAATACACATCCTTTTGCATCGGGATGTATTCTGATTTACATCGCAGCATTCTGATTAACATCGTGAACAATTTTGTAAAATGTTCGCTGAGATGAGAAAACATGTGGAACATTCACAGATACTTCATTGAAGATTTGGGGATGTCTTCTAATGCTCAAGATATTATAGGAGGTTAAAACAAACAGAGGCTATGCATTCCTGATGCATTGGTGTTGTAATCCCGGTATTTGTTTATAAATCGTAATAGTATTTAAGGGATCAGATGGGCAATGGTTCGATTCCAATATTTCTGATCCCTTCCGATACTATCACAATCATAAAATTATCATTGTAAATAATACATCATCAATGCTGGAAATTTCAAGTGGGACCCAAACAAAAGATACTTTAGATAATCTGGCACATCAGGTTTGTGTGTGTATATATTTTGTTCATTTGTGATGGCTCACCCCAAAAGGGGGGACTTTGCAGATTATATCAATTTTGATTTTATCATTTCATCTGTTACAACATTTCCTAAGCTTTAAAATGACACCTTTCACAAAGTCCCCCTTTTCGGGGTGAGTCATCACATTTATTTGTATAGCACCATTCACCTAAGTACCATGGCGCACAAAAAACAAAATACAAGATACGCTACTAGATACACTACAAGATAAATCAAAATGAACAGTCAATGAAAAGAGTATGAGTCTTCCACAAGCTTTTTGAAAAGTTCAACAGAAAAAGCAGTACTGATATTAATGGGCAACAAGTTCCAAGATTTGGCTGCAATTAACTGAAATCTTTTGTCCCCGGTAGTGCTACTGTATTTAATGATGTTGAGATGCGTTTTATCTGCTGAAGATCAGAAATGTCATGTGATGTTTTGACCAATATTTCTCATCTTAATTTTCATCTTTTTTTACCAGTATTGATTCCAAAGAACTGGTCTTGCCAGGGCACCTCACACCAGATGCCATCATGAAAGAAGGTTTGGGCTCTCTGCTACAGACTACAACTCACACTCCATCCAAAAGTAAGCTTGAAAGGACAGCATCAGTTGGCCGAGGAAGAGATAAGACAACATCCATCTTGAATGTACCTACAGCAGGGAGCCAGTTGAAGAGGACTTCATCAATGCGTAAGTGAGAGAAAATGTGAACATTTGTGAAGCGATAAAGTTGGTTTCATAGTTTTATTGTTGCCATTTGTGAAGCGCTGATGATAATATATACTTCTGTAAGTATATTTAGTGTAAGCATTCCTATTTCTCAATGCCTGCAACTATTTTAGTCGGGTATCTACAGGGGGGTTACCGGGCACCCCCCCCCAGGACTCTACCAAACCAACTTTTTTAGCTTCGTTTGATGATCCTAAAACACATTTGAGATGTTAACAAAATTAATTTCCCGATGCACTCGCGATATTCAAGATGGCGTCCAAAATGGCCGCCAAAATGCTATATTTTCATTAGTTTAGTTTTAAAACAACTCATAAACCACTTTATGTCAAAAAATTTTACAGGGAAACTGCTTTTGGGGCTGTAAGAAACACATTTGGCTTGAAATAAGATCATATGCATGTTTCAAATTCAAAATGGCCGCCAAGATGGCCGCCAAAATAGCATATTTGAACTGAAATTGACAAAAATATCCTTTGAAGTGCCAATTATCATAAATAATCAACAGTAAATGACATTTAGGGCTACAACAAGATCATTTGACACATAATTATGATGTTAACATGTTAAAAATTCAAAATGGCGCCAATACCGAGATCCAAAATGGCCGCCAAAATATGTTTTAGTACGCTAAAATGGGTGAAAATGACTTACAGTCAGGATCAAGCACCCGCTAGTTCAAAATAATTAATGGAAAGTGTTTTTTTGGGTAACTACAGATATATCTGTCCTAACATTAGGCTGTTAACATGTTTAAAATCCAAGATGGCGCCCTCAATGGGGTCTAAAATGGCCGCCAAAATACATTTTCATGCACAAAAGTGGGTCAAAGCATAATTAAAACAGCATCAAACACACCAT
>JXSR01S040335.1:27702-37882 GCA_000969725.1 Ophiothrix spiculata | reverse complement strand
AGTCGCCTTCCCTTCTTGAGATATGCCCAAAATATTGAAGTTTGTTGCGAATTATTTTCTGACATAATGGGGTGTACTCTCCTACTTGGCATCTGACAAATTCATTTGTTTTATGCTCTCTCCAGGAAATTCTCTCATTGAACTTCACCTGACTTCTAAAAGTCAAGTTACGGTCCGTTCAATGGAGGAAAAGGTGATAGTGAGGTGAACACTTTAAAAGATCAGTTAATCTGATAGATGTTTTCTAATGATGGTTCTGAACATGGTGGTTAGAACATATAGTTGGGCATTTTCACGAAAAAGTGGACATGAGAAAAATATTGAATAAAGGATGTAACTATTCAATGAAAAATGCTACCACCATATATTTGGTATCAAACGAAAGCTATTTTGAAGTTCTTTAAAATGAACCTAATTTTGAAAAGACTGAACAAAGATGTCTATGAAATTTCTTTAAAAAACCTAATTTTTGGTCAAATTTCTTGATTTTCATAATGAAAAGTAGTAATTTTTATTTAATTTTTTCAACCCATTCTTGTTTGTTTACTTGGGTGTTATTGTTCGAAATGGCTTAAATAAGGATCAAATTTACACATGAGGTTGTATTTTTTGTTAATCCTGACCAGGCTTTACGGTTCAGTGCATCCAAAAATCAGCGGACAAATTGTCCTTCCGTTACCGTCCTTCCGTGACCATGATCGCTTCGCATTTCGCATTGTTAAAACATAACCGTAGGGAATATTTTGATGTGGAATGTGGCAAACTATTGCAGAAACACCAAGCAGTGCAATCATTAACTTTGAAATAAAATTTCTTCATAACTTTCATAAACATTTTCAAAAATGTACTCGAGGTGAAAAACCATGTCCGTTTTACTGTCCTTCCGTGACCGACCTCATTAATATGCATATTTTGCGACAGAGAAATTTTTATGAAAAAAATCCTGTTGAATATGAATGCTTTCAGGTATACTCAACTAAATATGGAATTAGTTTTATTTTATCCAATTCAATTTTGGCAATGTATGTGTTTGAAATACAGAAAAATTATGTGATTGTCCTTCCGTTACCGTGAAAATGCCCAGTTATATCTTATTTCAGATCATTTTCTTGAAATGAAAATTTACAGGTGATTTGAAGCAAGCATAAAGATTATGATTATGTGAAAAAATCAATTTCGGCAAATTACGACCTTGGCATGTAAATTTGCCGCACTTATGACTAGCTGGTACGAGCTGAACGAACACATATGTATAATTGCCTATTTCAGGGAAACATCTTCCAGTGGGACTCTCTAAGTTGCTGCAGTGTTTTAGAAATCTCTGTACGATGGCGTGGCTCCTACATGCACGGGATAGGCTATCTATGGCAATCAGACAGTATCAGGCTAAGAGAGAGAAATCCTTAAGAGTCAAGGTATGGGACACATTTCTTATCTGTCCGTGTGCTTGTCTATCTCTCGTCTTTGTGTTTGTCTGTCTGTTAGTTGTTGCATTACTTCAGGAATCTGGGTGCAATGACGGGTTCCTACACAAAATAGGTTATCTATGGCGATCAGACAGTATCAGGCAAAGAGTCAAGGTATGGGACATGTATCTGTCTTTTTGTCTGTATCTATTTTCATGTGTTTGTCTGTGTGTGTCTGTACTTCCATGGAATCATCGTAGCATGGTATGGGTTCTACATAGACATAGTTTGTCTATGGCAATCAGACAGGAAGAGATTAAGAAAGTTGTAAGACATAAATCCCTAAGATTCAAGGTATGTAAGATACGTCTGTCTGTGTGTCTATACTTCTTTTGTCTATCTGTTAATCTGTCTTTTCTCTCTCCAAGTGCCCCAGTGCTTTAGAAATCTTTGTATGATGGTATGGTTTGTACATGGAAGAAATAGATTATGTGTAGCATTTAGACAGTATCAAATAAGAAGAGAGAAATCCTGAAGTGTCAAGACATGGGAGACATGTCTGTCTGTCTTGTCTGTCTTTACATCTGTCTGTCTGCGTATCTGTCTGTCTGTTTAAAGCTGTCAGTATCTGGCAAAAGCATTAAATCCACAAGATTTGGGGTATGCATCATATTTTAATTTCATTTGATTCACTCACAGAATCCTAAGTCTTGAGAGGTAATCTTTTACTGGATAAAATGAAGATGTCTGCACCCAGACTGAACTGACCTGAAAAAAGGGACTCTGTTTTAAGCTGCTATAGCTTATTGCTTTTTACTGACTGGTCCATCTTTTGGGCATGGTCTTGCTCTCCATTCACTTCTTTAGCTAACTTTTGATGAGATCTCCTTATTAAGCATGATCCTTCTGATGAGTATTATAGAATGATCGGGATGCTCAAATTTCACCCAGTTATGAAGATTCTCCAGACAAAAGACAAAATCCTTTCTTTTTTTTAATTAATACTATAAATGTAATATTTTCGTGCTCAGTAATTTTCGCGCAAGGCTAATTTTAACTCTTTTCGCACGCTATAATTTTCACACTGGTAATTTTTTTAACGTGCGGTGGCATACACATACCACTTTTCGTGCTACATTTAGTTTCACGATAGGCGAATTGAGCGCGAAAAGCGCGAACATTAATTTAGCGGGAAATATACCACTTATACAGTTCTAGCTCCTCATTATAATCTGTCGTCTTTTTTCTCTTCACAGCCAGAGCACCCTGATGAAATCTCCCAACACAAGTTCCTTCTCATGAGTATCATAGAGTGGGCGGGATGTCTTCATCCATTCATGAAGTACCTCCAGATGGAAGATGAGATCCAAGATGTTCTCCTCACCGCAATCTCAGAACTGCCAACCAACAAGCAGACAGTTGACATCTTGGCCAGGTATGTTGTCAGTATTTTTCCTTTAAATTTTTTGAACTTTTTGAACCTGATTGCCCGGTCCATGTATGCGCTTGTGCATATATGTGCTTGCGCATATATGTGACATGATCAAGGGGAATGAATCGGATGTCGGAAATATTAATTCTGAAATACGGAGCAATAAAGGCAGAAATTGTTTTCATTGTTTTTAAGGTTACAGCATTGTCACATCTCTGGAACCAAATGACCAATCCTGATGGGATTTGGAATAAAATGTAGAATTTTTAATACACTATTAGGTTGTAATAAAAAATGAAATTGAAAATAACCAACATGCGACTCATTTCCCCCAATTGTGTCACATATGTCAAACGAAGTAAAGCATTTTCCTGCTGAAGTGAACCATAAAAGTTTGAAATGAAAAGCACAATTTTATTTCCAACAGTAAGATTGATCCCACCACCTTCAACTCATCAACTACGCATCAAAATATTTACAGAACCTTTAACAATTTAGATAAGTGGTTTAAAAGTTCAGATAAGAAAAACAAACTTTTGATGAAAATTCTGATTTTACTGGCACCAGCCTTATGATTGCATCAATGTCAACATTAGTATCCTTGACTTGGGAGAGGGGGAGGGGTCGAGGCCCAGCCTAGTAAGATTTTTTTTGGGTATATTTGGCACTCAAGACCCCTATTTCCCACCTTGAATGTGCTCCTTAAGGCACCATTTATACTTTGATCATCACTAAATAGGCAGGAATTGTTAGGATTTTCTTCATGCGCAAGTAAACCTAATTCCACTTACATGTGCGTCATAGATGCTAATGTTGTGTCTCCTGCAGTTTTACTGTGTTCAACTATGCACGCTGTCGATACTACAAGGGCGATTCCAAAGTACGTTTGTAACCAACATAGTGAAAAATTCCACCTTTAAATGACTAAAAACGGTCAATGACCGTTTAAACATTTAGTGATTTTGCTGAATGAAATCGGTCTGTATATTAAACATTATAAAATCTTGAGCAAAGGAAGCAAAGTGAAAGAATTATTATTCCTCTTTAACTGAATCCTTTAAGTAAACTAAACCATGTGCGTTTTGAGTTCTCCATTTTGTGACAAAACATTGCAAAACATGTTTTTTGAACAATAAAGACTGCCTTATGTTTTAATGCACATCTGTCTTCCGACTCCGCTTGTTTGTTTAAAACATGTAGATCAAGTTAAGACTTTTTTATGCCTCCGCCAGAGGCATTATGTTTTCTGGTTGTCCGTCTGTCCTTCCTTCCTTCTGTCCGTCCATGTTCGTTTCTCGGAACTGGTGAGACGTATAACGATGCACTTCAGTGGAGTGGTGGTAAGGGTGGCTAGTTATTTTTTCTGAAAGTTTTGGTGCAAAATATGCGAATATAGTCGGTTTTTAGACAGAAAATAGACGATTTTATTAGGGTTTTAGGGACTTAGGCCGAAATCCATTTTTGTGTGTGTAAATGTAAATGGCACAGTTAACCCCTCATTTTCTGAAATATTTTGCACTTTCTAACTCAGCAACGGATAAGTAAATCCATATAAAAGTATACATTTCTAGATGTGGATTTTCATATAGAAGATGATGGTTAGGTCAGTTTTGGACCAAAATGTATGATTTTGGACCAAGGTCCAAAAAACCCTTATTCTTGGACCACTATATTTGTGAACAACCTAACTAAATTTTGACAGAATAAAAGTTGGACCTCTTATGCTTTTTAGAATCTAGAAACACATGTCTAGGAATGCATTTCTCAATTTTTTGATTTTTGACATAAGGCCAAATCATAGTCGGCCTCCAAACAAAATTTTTCCTACCAAACATTTGGTTGTGACGTCAAAATGACGAGTGACTCCAAACAAAATAACTTCAACACCGAGTTGAGACCAAATAAAATTTCGCGCTAGATTGCCCATGCTATTGAATTGCCATATACATTGGACCAAATGTTTGCTACCCGTTCATACTTTAAGTTCGATGGCAAATATTTGGTGACGTCACAACCAAATGTTTTGTAGGAAAAAATTTGTTTGGAGGCCGAGTATGAATTCGCCTTTATTGTTTGAAATATTGCCAAAAATAGGCCAAAAATGACAAAAAAAATTATTTTGGGCCGACTTTGGACCTATTTTCAGATATTTTCACAGTGGAGAAGATGGTCTGTATCCTGAAGTGACTGAAAAGTTCAACAGGCTGATGGAGAAATGGAAGCGGAAACGAGAGGTCGCTGATAGGAAACAGAGGGATGAAGAGGAAACGAGAGGGGAAAAGGGCAAGAAAACGGTCAAATACGAGACTCTATACAGGTACGTCAGTAGATTTCAAAATACGTTTTTCATGTGAGTGCAAAAAAGTCATATCTACAATGGCTGCCTTAAGTTATGTTTATTTAACACCTAGTCACTAGAATGTGAAAAATCACTCAACAAAATTTCCCTGTCATATGTCATTGGCTCTTGAACCAAGAATGGAGATTATACAGAGTTTGACTTCAAATATTCAGTTTACATGTGGTAAACAAAATAGCTTCTCATTTTTTGTAATTCCTTTTCATTGCGTCCACCAGTCCATGTACTCCTATTGTGAGGTCTATTCATATTTACAAAACATTTGGACGCAGCAAATTTGACAGTTTTGTAAAGCCATTGTAAACGATTTACGATTTGTGAAATCCTACTGTGAAATTCAGTTTTTGTAAACTTCTAACGGTGAACAATAGAAGCGCTGTCATTTTACGAGAGAAAATGTTCACAGAAGTACAACTTAACGCTACATTTCGTTCACACAAAGAAAAAAGTCTACCCGTAAGGAATTTAGTAAGTAAAGTAATTTGTAAAATCGTTGAAAATATCAACCACGTAAAGTATAATTTGGATGGGTCAGGTTATAGTTTCTGAGCTACCAAATACTTTGTGCAACCAGTCTTAATTGTGATTACATTAATTCCAATGCATTTTCTAATCAATAACGGATAAACCACCAAATATTTGACATCAAACAAAATACAAGTGTGTGTATTGATTTTTCATCATCAGACATGCAGTCTAAGGTCCTGCCCGCAAAGTGAAAATGCAGTATATGCATTTATAAACAATAGCAGATACTTCCATTAAACATGCAATTTCATTTCAATCTACTCCCATGCAAATTGAAGGTTGTATTTACACACGTTTGATATAGTAGATACTGCCTCATGTTATGAAAGAGAATTGATCATCTGCTCATTTGTGCAGAATTTCTCCAAGGTAAAAGGAAGTAACTTGCAATCTATCAGCAATGCACATACTGCCTTTTTACTTTGTTATGCAGGGGTCATAACCATAAGAGTTATACATCATATTATTCATGTTTACTTTTCAGATATTACAAAAGGCAGTGCCAGAGAAGAAAAGTTGAGCTCAACAATAGAAAGGACTCCCTGGGCAGCTTTGAAGAGCAGATCTTTGATCCTGACATCCCGCTAGATGCCACCTACGTCACACAGCCCGACAAACCAACTACATCCAAAGGGAGCGTCAAGGATACCATGAAAGACACTCTCAAGAAATTCTCACGACAGCTATCAGACTCGACCGGGAAGAAAGTACAACTGGACGAATACCATGAGGTAGATGATAAGGAACCTGTATCGCCACGGCAATCTGCACACTCGCATCCAAGACAGAAGAAGTTGTTACGCCAAACAAGTATTACAGAAGAGGGTGATTTTCTACCTGTTATAGGATCAAGAGAATTTGAAAGTAGCCCATTGTATCTTGACTTTTTAGAGACCTTCTTTTTAGTCGCATTTGGAAAGATCATTCAGAATTTGTCACCGACAACGAAACCAGATGCACCTCTGCTGGGGATGTATTCAGAACAGCTTAAGAAGCAGGAACTGAATCCTGTAGTGTCAAAGATGCTGAGTAGGCAGAAGTCGAAGATCGAGCTGGACATATCTAGTACTCTTCGTCTGCCTTCTGATGGCTCCAATAAAAAATCTTCATCAGGATTTATAGATATTGATTCTCCTGTTGCAAAGCATGTTGATAATGATTTGATCGATCAGGATATACCTTTTCGAGGATTATTCAATGTTCTTGGACGGGTGACTGAAACAGGGGAGTGTGTTTTGAATGAGACACTACATGGGAAGATCTTTGATGAGCATGGGTATAGTGTCCCACCGACTCCAACTCCACGTAAGAGACCATCTGAAGATTTGGAATTGACTGGAACGTTTCTTCATAATGAGAGTAAACCATACACGAATGTAAGACTGAACTTAGGGAAAAAGTTTCAGAAACATGTTGATTTGCTTCAGTGGTTATCTCGGTGGACGGAGCGTCAGCAGCGATTGCATTATGGGGTCGCTGCTGGTGTGATTGGTCCAGAAGGTTCTAAAGCAGTCCTTAGGGTGCAGTTACCGCAGCAGTTGATGCTGAATAGTCTATGGCTTCTTGAAAACTGTTATTATCCAGAGTTGTTCCAACGCGCTATATCGTTACATAGTGCAGATATTGTTGCTATGCCAACTACGGAGGAAAGCACCTCGATAAGTACATCTCAGAGAGTTCATTTTGATGATGTGGATGGAAGAAGGTTGGTGGAGGATGGAGGCAGGGAGAGATGGACTGGGTCAGATAAAGATGACCAGGTTGTGCAAGCATTGTTGAAGCCGTCGTCTAGTAGCGAGGATTTGGTTGAAGATAATAGTAGAGAAGTAGATGATGATGTGATGAGGAAGATGAGGGGTTTGTTGAGGAAGAATTCCAAGAAGAAGTCAAAGAAGACTCGGCAATCAGGGTCTGATGTAGGCAGAAGAGAGAATGCAACTGCAACTGATGTTAAAGAAGATGTCAAAGTCGGTTCTAAATCCAAATCTAGGCAAGCAGACAGAGTTGGTGATGAAATCATATCAAAGCCACAGTCCAGATCCAGTCATAAGAAAAGCCATGGTGATGGAGGTCAAAATCTGGCTATAAGCAAGAAGAAGAAACGGCAGTTACCTAAGGTGACTGCAGAGCATCTTAGCACTGCGGTCGATTACAAGACGGAAGCGCAGAAAGCACGAGAAAGACTAACGAGTCCTTTAGCTATGAGAACATCCTCACCTCTGACCACCTCACGGACATTATCACCAGACGGGGAAGGTTATCCAGATGTCAGTGAAGGTGATACGTCAAGAAGGCAGTTAGATAAACACAAAAGAACAGGGGCACACGGATTAGCTCCAGAAATGGATGAATTTATGGAGGTTGAAGGGCATAGCACCGATCAGCCTGAAGGTAAACAGGGTAGACAGGAAAGACAGAAGAGAAAAGGAAGAAAGGAGAAGGAAGAGGAGATGCAGGTAGCAGCAGTTTTGGAGAGTGACAGTGATAGCAGCTCCTTGAATGTCAGCTCTCTGGAGGATGAGGAGGTTGCTGTGCTGCAGAATGAAGTAGTTGGGTAAGTTTACCTCCTTTTGATATTGTTGTGCTGTTGATGCATGTTTATAAACCTTGAAGTTGCAATAAGCAATTAGACTCTGTTACGAGATCCATAGCATATCCCTTGAATTCTACAGCATTGTACACTGGTAGTTTTGTATTGTTTAAGAGACTAGTAATGATGGATTAGGATAGATTAAGACCAAATCACTGCGTATTAATATTATTTTATGTGAATAGTTCATGATCTTGGTAATATTTCTGGCTAATTTTGTTGCTATCACATTCAACATAAGTTTATTTGAATATTCATCAAGATTTGATCAGAACGTGTTTATGATTCAAAATATACAGACTGATTTTCTTCCTTGTATGGTCTTATTGGTTTATACGTGTTAATCGGCTGCTTGTTGCATACTTCAAGGTTTATAGAGTATAATTGTTCTTTTGGTATTGCAAGTTTTGACATTTTGTTGTCCATCTTGTATTTTATATCAACTGCTCTGATGCTAAGTTGGTAGGAGTTGATGGATTTAGACTAGTGTTTCTATCATTACAACCGCCAATCACATCCTGTGTTTTCTACCTTACTCACATTTACCTTTTCCTATAAAAATAGCTGCCCTTTTTTCTGTTCATCAATTACGAATGGTGATGCCGAAGCCAAGCGTTTTCTTAAGCGGGCGCCGGGTGATTTTTACCCTATGGTTCCCGACGTTTTGCGCCCAGGCGACAATATTTTCTCAACTACATAGCAGCACCCGGGTTGATTTGAAACATAGACATTTTTACAAAACAAGATATATTTATCCAAAGAAAATCAAACAAGTTCTTTTTTATTGGTAAATTCCTGATTTCCAAATCATAATTGGAATAAAAATTTTCTGCAATATTGACTCTCTGGAAATTATAAGTTCCATGAGCCACTTTTTTTAGATTTCCGGCACCTGGTCAATGTCAGCTTAAGAAAAAGCTAGGTGAGGACCATTAACAGCAAAATGATAAAAGTATTGTTTTCTCCACACACGTTCAACTATGTGTTCCCACCATTATAGGTTAATAAATGCGCATTTCATACGCGAGTGAAATGAGACAAAATCAATGCACGCGCGGTCAATTTTGATGCGTCCAATTCACAAGGCCCGTAGGGGCCTAGTACATTGGACAGCAATCAAAATTTACCGCAAGTGCATTGATTTTGTCTCATTTTACGAGCATTATGGAATGCAAATTTATTAATCTAATTCATACACGACAGAAAAATAATATTGCATCTTTTGTGTAAAGAAATAAGGCCTTTAATATGACCATCAAATTCCAAAACTTCTCTGAACTAAATAAATAATCACCCGACAAAAACAATGAAACATTCACACGCACTAAACGCCTGCCACGCAAACCGTAACACAACAAGCGCAGTGCATTGTGAAAATCCACTGCACTCCGCCTGCTTTATATTCTTGCATTCTGATTGGCTAGGTGACATGCGCAGCATACTCGGAGTGTATGAATTTTAGTCAATATTTATCCCTGAAAATTGTGGTTTATCAGTTCAAATTTTTTTTGCAAATAAAACACATGTTGAAAAGATGTAGTATATTAAATGAAATATCATAACATGTCATGCTCTTGTCAAATAGCTTGAAAAATGTGACGGCTCATCTTGGACCAGGCTTCAATGCGGCATCTTGTCGTTGTTTTTTACTTTTTCAAACATTTCCCGTGACCATGATATAAAGATTCAAATGAAATCTCATTGAACATCACATGTTAAGTTACAGTCTGTCAAAGGTTAGATGGAGTAAAAAGTGAAACTGAGATAAACATGATGAAAGATCAGCAAAACATATGTTTTCTGTTGATGGTCTTTGGAACAAATAGGCATTTTTCATACTTCTGATCAATGCTACAGTTGTTTTG
>JXSR01S040335.1:0-12233 GCA_000969725.1 Ophiothrix spiculata | reverse complement strand
AGGGGGAGGGATGTAAAGCAACTGTCCCACAGATATTTTTTAGAAGAACAAATCTGACATGGTTATAAAATCTCAAAAATGTCATGTTTTTAGTACTTTTTAAAGGAATTAATTTGTTGAAAAAGTTAATTTGTTGTTCAGTCATGTTCAACTTCAGCTGGCTATATCAACTTACATTTTGAATCTTAAAATATGATTCGAGTCCCGGGTACCCGTTCGAAAATAAAATACGAGTCCCGGGAGTGAAAAAGCCCGAAATCTGCAGGCTCAATTGATAGCCACAAGGCCGTATTTGCAAGGCAACTTAACAAAAAGGTTCATGACCTGGTAATACTTTCAAGATAAAAAAAGGGTAAAGATAAAGGGGACGGCCTGTGTTGTACAGGTCGGAGTGCCCTTCTCTCTTTCAAAGCAAATGGGCCTGACTCCACAATTTGTGGTTAGGGGTTCGCTGCATCTCCTTCCTTGTGAGTTTGTTACCTTCCCAGCATTGAAGAAAGCCGGTACCCACTTGACACCTGAATGAAGAAGAGCACATTAGGGTAAGTATCTTGCTCAAGGACACTACACACACCGCCCACCAGATTTTAAATTCCTCATTCTCTTTCTTCCTTTGATGCAGGGACGTATGATGCAATGCTAGACCAACCCGACTCCCGCCCAGCCCTACAGCCAGCAGCTGATATTCATCTACCCCCATCCCTACAACCCACTTCAGCAGAAGTGCACCTTAGTGTGGTTAGACAATTGCAGGAACCGCCCAAGCCTAGGAGCCGTGATGCAGCTAGTATGACGAAGCAGCAGAGAGATGTTTCTACCTCCATGGATACCAATGGGTTACCGCTAGATACAGGTATGATAATACTGACAGATTTAACAAGAGGATCTGTGCTCCCTGCCATTCTGTTGACGCTCATACGGCAGAGTTGTTTTACCTATGGATTTGACCGGAAGTTGGCCCGTCAGCTAGCGAAATCGTGTAAATCTGAACTTAGAGGTGTAGTTTCCTAAGTTATTAGAAGTTCTGAAATACAAATCCAATATTTTTGGTACTCACAGATATATTTCTACAACTAGTCTGATGTCATGGTCACTCCACGCTGATGTTGTTGTGAGGTGTTTCTAGATCCTAGCATCTAGTTCGGATTGATGACGTAATAGCCAACTAATTGGATGCTGCTTGATGATCTGGTTGTAGATTGGATCAAGCTTGTATTCCCCCTCGTCCTTATTCATAGTTCTTGTTCCTCTGCTCTTAATCCAGATGGCCTCCTTTAGCCATCGAGTTGTCCTATCGGATTCCAAGTCAATTACTTTGGCCTATATCGAAATATATCTGTGTGTGCCAAAAATATTGGATTTGTATTTCAGAACTTCTAATATCTTATGAACTATGAACAATCCTGATGAATTTATTTCAAGTGAAAAAAGGTGTAGTTTCCGATCTTATTCTCATACCCCGGGGCTCAACCGAAAGTAATTTTTTTGATGCCCATGTTTTTCTGATTATCAATTACAAAATTTCACCTCAAAATTCTTTGTTTTAAGATATAGCACAAAATGTAAAATTAGTTGGTATACCTATTTTTCATTTCTTTTGTTTTTATATAACGGCCTCATCCCCAGGGTTGCATACTTTCTTTTGCCTCTCAGGAGAAAACAAGACACCCTTTTCAAGTAAGCCTTCAAGTTATGTTTTTATCAGATGTTCTAAACTATGTAGGACCACACCACACAACTTTCTAACATCATTAAAATAAAAGAGTACAATGCAACTTCCTGTGACAACTCAGTTCCGTTTTCCTGATTCCGGCGGGCTTCTAGTAGTTTTGAACAAGGCCGACTTACTGTTCTGTTGAATCATGATATGAATGTTAGCAGAGACGCTGCTGTCTTTCTGTACAGTAACCTCGCCTTTTACGAAAACCTGAGCCTTGCTTGAAAGGGTCCGTCCTTCATACTATAACAACTTATGCACTGCGTTCAGTTACCGATGTCGTGAGAGTAAGAGCGAAAGCGCCACGTCAAGGACTGGACGTATTTAGTCTACTTGCTTTTACCAGTCGTCAACATGGTCAAACAAAATTTTGACAGTTGGCAAATACAACAGGGGCCGCTGATATTTTATTTTCCGTCCGGATTTTACTTTACGCCTTATAAATTTTCAAACATATCTGAAATATTTATATCTAAAATACTTCATTTTCATGGCATGCAAAATATATACCCTTTACATGTATCCAATCTGGAAAACTATACCCTTTTTTCCAGATTTTTGCAATTTTGATACCCTTTCCGATGTACTCACATAAAATAAATAAATTCAAAAGTTCCAGTCTGAGAACACTCTCTATAGATACTTAAGTTTAACAAAATTTAACACAACAGGAATTATTTAATTTAATCAATTGTGATAGGTATATTTGAATTACTTGAATTTAACACCACAGAATTTATATACTTTAATTAATTCAAGTTGGTATTTCTGTCATACCTAAATTTAACACCATAGAATGTGTATACTTTATATAATACTAATTGGCATTTCTGGCAATGAATTCCTCTTGCCTTAAACTAATGAGTAAGGAAAATAACGAGCTTGGGTAACGCCAGGCTCCATAGCTTTAGTCTATGACTTATTTTTCAGGGGGGACAGGTCGCCCCTGGTGTGACCCACCTACTTTGTGGGATGCCCATGGATGGTGATCTTCCCCCTAGCAATCTAAGAAAAGTAGATATTCCAGCAAAAGCATAAGGTTTTGCATAACATGGGACACAAGAGTTTGGGTTGGTCAGCAATTATTTTTTCCAATATTCTTTATATAACCATATCAATATCACATTCGCCCCCAAGCTTGTAGTAAATCTGCTTTCTGTGGCTCAAATTGTAAACATTGCTGATACGGAGAAACCTTACAAAAAGTGTCATTTTTATTTTAGTCAAGCAATGCTAATTCCCTCCTGAAAGTGTTGTTCATAAAGTTCTCATATGTAATTGCTTTTGTAACTACGGGCCTATAAGTAAATTACTTAGACTGTAGGCCTATGTGTAATATAATAATTAGTTCCCAGTACTCTCTTGTGGTATCTGTAGGTGATAGGTGTGTTTCCAGAATGGGTTCACTTTCGAAAGGTACTCACTTTCTAAAGTGTACTCGCGGTTGAGTGACCGTTGAAACACACTTGTAGGTAATCACTTTAGAAAGGAACATAACTGCTAGTTTTCAACCACACGAAAAATTTAATGGTTGACTCGCAGTTGACGACTTTACCTTAAAAAGTGAGAACCCATGGAAACAACTTGCAGTTGAGCACGACCTTGTTTATAAAAAAATTGTCAATGATTGTTTTTTTCTCGTATTTTTTTGTCATGATATTTGAAATTTTGCTACATGAAGGCCAAATGTAGATCAGATTTTTTACACTTGAGAAATTTACATTTTGGCCTTTTTAAAAAAAATTATTTTCATCACATTTCTTTTTCCCCCTTTTTAATTCAGATTCCCGGTTTGGAGAATCTGCAGACCCAGTCTCTCAGTACACAACAGCGGCCACAGGAATAAACAACACCGGACGCATCGTAGCACCTGATATCTTCTTTGGCCTTAGATTTGGAAACAAACCAGATACTCAGGTTCATGTTACTGATCAAGATCGACCAAATAAGGTAAGGGAGTGACCAAATAAGGTAAAGGAGTGACCAAATAAGGGAAGGTAGTGATCCTGCCGGACGATAGAATGACCACAGGAATAAACAACACCGGACGCATCGTAGCGCCTGATATCTTCTTTGGTCTTAGATTTGGAAACAAACCAGACACTCAGGTTCATGTCACTGATCAAGATCGACCAAATAAGGTAAGGGAGTGACCAAATGAGGTAAGGGGGTAACCCTGCTGGTCAATAGAATAGCCACAGGAATAAACAACACCGGACGCATAGTAGCGCCCGATATCTTCTATAGGGCGCAATATCCCAATTCGTTCCTATACTTTTACACGTAAAGTAGGGGTCTGAAAACGCTCTGTATCTCCGTAATTAGTGATTCAAGCATTCTAGATTTAACTTTTTTTTCAAGTTTAGAAGCAAACCTTTCAGAAATCATCAAAGAAACAATATGGTGGCCGGCTTGTTTTCCCGATATATCAGGCGATATTATGTTATGTTTTAGCCGGCCTGTCATAAAAAGCCCGATTTGACCGAGTATTTCTAGAGACACCCATATTTGTTCCATCTTTAATTTCATTATAAAATGTTCTGTGGTGCTGATTTTTTCTACACATTCACAACTATTTCGAAACTAACTAATTAGCATAAAAACAAAATAAAACATAGTCCCGTATTATTTCTATATAAATATAATTTAATGTCCTATTCCACCTTTGTGGTGTAAAAACCCGGCAAATTTGCCACAAGCGTCACTATGTGAAGCGATTTACGATATTGCGACCTATAGTCTTAGATTTGGAAGCAAACCAGATACTCAGGTTCATATCATTGATCAAGATCGACCAAATAAGGTAAGGGAGTGACCAAATAAGGGAAGGGAGTGACCCTGTTGGTCAATAGAATGACCACTGGAATAAACACCACCGGACGCATCGTAGTCTTCTTTAGTCTTAAATTTAGAAGCAAACCAGACATTCAGGTTCATGTCACTGATCAAAATCGACCAAATAAGGTAAGGGAATGACCAAATAAGGTAAGAGAGTGACCAAATAAGATAAGGGAGTGACCAAATAAGGTAAGAGAGTGACCAAATAAGGTAAGGGCGTGACCCTGCCTCTGAATAGAATGACCACAGGAATAAACAACACCGGACGCATCGTAGCTCCTGATATCTTCTTTAGTCTTAGATTTGGAAACAAACCAGACACTCAACCTAACCCACAAGATCGATTCCATAGCTATGACCTAACCCACAACTTGATTTTATCTTTTTTATGTCCAGGATCATGGTAACAAGCCATCAGACAAAGGCCATGACTTTATCAGTGTTGTTGACATGAACTCAGAAGCCATTGGGGAGCTACTCCAGCAACCAGAACAGCCTGACATAGTCTCCAAACACAGACCTGAGAAACCTGAGAGAGACAAAGAGGATGGTGTTGGACAGGGGGCTGTAGACTCCAACACAGGTCCTGAGCCATCCGTTGCTGAGTTGCATTATAATTCTTTGTTCCACAGAGATGCTCACCCTAGGGGTAAGTTTCCCGGGTGTAGCAGCACTAAGATAAGACTGTACTTATTAAGGTTTCTGTTGAGACTGTTTTCTCATGTCGACATGTCGCAATAATTTGTTGTCGACGTCGATATATGTGTTGACATAAAGTTGATATCAAAGAGTTGGTTTATGTGGGAAAAAAACAAAATTTTTTACATAAGTTTTAGACGTAGATTTACCTTTAATGTAGTAACGTGCTAGTTCTTTCTGCGTACAACAATATGGATGATATAAAATTGATATCTAGTATTTTTTTGCTAGAACTTTTTGCTGTGTGAACATTGTAATTAACTTTGGGTTTAAATGACAAGCAACTAATAAGTACTAAATTATTTAATATGCAACACTTTATAGCTCAAATGCTAATAAACAGTCATAAATATATCAAGTTTTTATGGAATTTTAATTGCCCAATTTTGTCAACATGTCGACAAATGAGATTTCATGTTGACTTGTCGAGATATGCTTTATGTCGACATAAATGTCGACATAAGGCATGTCAACAGAAACCTTAGTACTTATGCGTAGCACAACACAGTCAAAGAGACAACCAAAACATAAATTACTCTGAAGTATAATGTTCACAGGTGAGGTAATACTATATACTTGTGCAAGGCAAAATGGAGAGGAAATGTCCAAAAGTAGCTTCTGAGCACTGCTGTATTCAACACCCTCTGAACTGACCATAAAAAATACACATACCTCCATCACCTGAAGAAACATTACAAGCGCCACTAACCTAAGACTGGAAAGTATACAGAGTGTTATGCAAATTTATGAAAATGGTTGGGATTAAACATGTAACTTTGATATTTTGGTGCAGCGTTTCCTGTATATGTAGAACTTTGTGTAAGAATTAGGGTTAAAAAACACATGCAAACTGTGTTTTGTAAACTAGAGCAGTTTGATAATATATGACCCGTCAATAGTAAATTACGAGATATGGGCCATTGAAGCTGAACATAGTCAAAAATCACGTCCAAGGTCGAATTTCCAATTTCATCAGAAACGTTACCTTTGAAGTGTAGTCTATCATATTGATCAGGTTGCAACATCCAAAACATAAGACAAATGTTTTAAGAAACCAAGATAAAAATCATTTTTCCATTCAAGTTTTACCAGTACAGAAACTTTAATCTTGATTTTCTCAGAACTAGAGTTTCTGAATAATCCTTATGCCTTCTACCAATTTGGATGTAACTTTGCAATCGAGCATCAAATAACCAAAAGCAAGATGTCATTTTAAAGATTAAAATATAATCTTTTAGACCAAAAAATCAATTTCCATTTTGGAACCTTTAAGCAGGGGTGTGAGAGTTTCTCTTTTTAGCTGATTTCCTCGTTTTTGAAAATTTTCTTGTGTTAAAATTTCAGCTTTTTTATTCATTTTCAGCCCGTTTTTGACCTTTTTCCTGACTTTACGACGTTTTTCCTCGTTTTTGTCAACTGGCCTCTCACACTCCTGTTTAAGGTACCTTTCTATATGACGGGTCACATATTACAAAATTTGAAATGTAAAATTCTACAACTCCTGCAACTTTGACCAATTTGATCGTTTTTACAACAGGTTCGTCTCCGTTAAGTGCACAGCAGGAGGCGGAGGAGCAGGAAGGTGGACCAGATGCCGTCACAGAAAAAGTCCTGCGCACAAAACCCAGGTATGGTGTATTAAAAGAGGAAATTGAAGTTGACGGTTGTGCAGCCCGAAAACAAAACATACGATATGTACGACTATCACTGTCTGATCAATAGCAAATGGTGCATTGAAGCTAAACACCAGTTGGGAGAAAAGAAAGCTACTAAATCGAGCAGCACAGCTCAATTCAGATGTGCTCTAAGCACTCTATCTCTAACTACTAGGCTTGATATGGAAATGGAGGTAGGGACCTATATGGGGGTGCCGCTCAACTGGAAACCCCCGAACCATGGATTTCAATGCAAATTGTATATCCAATCATCCATTTTTACATGTAAGGATTCTGACACTGAATGAACCCATATTTGACCAGAATCCTACACTGAATGCCCCTTGCCACTGAGGTTGGCACATACCCTTCACTTTTTAATTTTGAGTCCCTCCCCTACCACCACCCCAACCACCCCACACCCCCGGTTGTAACCTTTGACGGACCATAACTTGACTAGCGGATATTGAGTGAAATTCGTTAAGGTGCCATTTAATTCTTATAATGTGGTCTTTGCAAAGATGTAAATTATATATAGTAAAAGTGACAAGAGACGGCTTTTCCAGTTTGTTAGTGGTGCACAGTCACATATCTGATGTACAAAGTAAAAACCCAGTATCTGCAATATCTAACATACTAGATACTTCCTTTAAAAGGAAGTATCTAGTATGCAAGATTGCACATACTGGGTTTTTACTTTTTCACTCCCATGCTAATTGTTTGATACAGTAGATACTGCCTTAAGTTATGAAAGATAATTATTTGTCTGCATATAACGAAGTAGCTTGCATTGTGTCTTCAATAATAATCACATACTGTATTTTTACTTTGCTGGGCAGACTAACTATGATGCTTCACACCCTGGTCACATAACCACCGGTCTGCAACCAGCGTCTGCAAACCCCGCAACACCGCAACGCAGTTATGACACCGGTGAATGCTTGCTAGATCTTGCGATGCCAGGTCGGACTCCTGTGGTTATTAGACCATAACTAAAGACATCGTATACACGCCACAAGGTTTTAACTCAGAATTTAATTCTTGTGGCATGCTCCGGCATCTTTACGGCTCTACTGACACCGTTCGGACACCGGTTGGACAAAGACCGATGTTCGATCGCTATCTGCTGAAATCTACCTGGTATGATGCCGTAAACACATCATAACCTGGCCGCAAGCTTATGTGACCAGGGTATACCCTAATCATACTTCATTTCATCTCTGTTACGCAGTGTGAAAGCCATTCGTAATCGTAGCAAATCAGCTAGGGATCAGTCTAAACAGCGTGTATACCAACGCCTGGCGGAGATGGCTGAGCAACTAGATGCAATAGATGAGGTATCAAAGAACATGGAAGACGACTTTAAGAATACCAAACTGGTGAGTTTTCTTATGCAAGAATGGAAGGCAAGATATTTAGATGAGGTTACTAGTTTTCCACGATATGGAAAAACATTAAAAACGATATAAAAGCGTTAAATCTAATTCATACATGACGATGATAATAACATTTGAAATATAAAATTTCAAAGCAATATAACAAGTTTCATTTCATATTTTTCATTTTTTTTAAATTTCTAAACACTGGAGAAAGTACAACCATCCATCATTGTATATTAATTTTTTACCTATCCTCAAAACTGAAACTTTCCTTACGTGCTGAAGTATACTATTTATTCATGGAATTGTATCGCCGAGATACGCAAAGTAAAAACAACTAGATGATATTAACGAATGCGTGTAAGTTGACCACTGATCAATTAAATTGGCTGTTACGTATTTGGGGAATGACTGCTTCTGTGGCTATTGGTGTACTATATCACACAAGTGCATTAATGCCAAATGAACTAATGCATTAATTGAAAATTGATTGGAAAAGAACGGATGAAGCACCAGGGTTTATTGTTAGGAGGGGTAACTGGCATATGTGATGACTCACACTGAAAAGGGGGACTTTGCGACAGAACACTTTTCAAGATACGGGTGAAAATAGGTAGCAAAAAATAAAGAAAATTATAAGAATTTCCAGCAGATTTTCTGTTGTAAAATGTGATCGCCTTGATCAATTTCGACAAATAAGGTGTTATTTTAAAGCCTAGAAAATGCTGTAACAGATGCAATGATAAACTCAAAATTGATATTATCGGCAAAGTCCCTTTCGGTGTGAGTCATCACATATGAACCCCAAAAGGTACTACCAATTTCTTTTTTGATGTAGCTTTTGAAAACTAACAAGCAAAAGAAAAAGTCTCACAATCTCATTTTTCAACAAATTTATACAAAGTAACATTTTTAATCATTTTTTAAAACATTTCTACCATTTTTTTTCTGATCCTCTCTTTTATTTTGCTTTTTCTTTATCCCTTCATTCCCTTTCTTTTCTGTCTTCTTTTTTTTTTTAATCGTTTAGGAGGGCCCCACCCTGCCACTGGTAAAGAATAGTTTGGTGTAATATCTCTATTCATAAACTTGGCATTTTCTTTTCAGATGTTAAATACAGTGGAGCAACTCTCAGACACAATGACATCAACAGTAAATAGACAAAATACAGCTTTGGGTACCCTAAGACCAGGTCCATCTGGACAACCAGAATCAAAACAACCAGCAGTAGAAAAAACAACTCTTCATAACAAGGTTTCTGATGAACGATGTGACGTAGATGAGGAAGAGGAAGAGGTTACTACAGCAAACCAAAAGTTGCATGTGACGATTAAAGACGACAACGAGATGGAGGATATTCCTGAAAGAGGGTAGGAGTTTTATATTCCACTTCAGGCTTCCCTTGTGAAACAAAATGTGGCAAAAATTTGATCCCTCATATGGAAAGGTACCTCAAGGGTCCAAAAATGAAAATTGATTTTTTTTGGTCTCATCTGAAAGATTATATTTTATGCTTTAAAATGGCACCTTGCTTTTGGTTATTATATGTTGGATTGTTGTTGTAAATACAACCCCTACCCTGGATATTTGTTGTCCAATAAATTATTATTTTGCACAAGTTTTTTTCAAAAGCCTCAACAGGGTTGAACACATGACCTGCTGATTCGGTGCCTTCTGCTATTTCACAAGATCACACAAATTATTTTTAAAAGCCATAACATGAGTCGAACAAGCGGCGAACAAACTGCCTACTGATTTGGGAGATCTACACTGTTTCTTTAGACCTTAAATCAGTAGGCTGTATGTTCGACCCTGTTATGGCTTTTGTGCGGTCTAGTGAAACTCTGTAGGACTAAAGTCAGTAGGCTGCATGTTTTATCACATTTATGGTTACTGTTAAAGGAGATCCAATTCCTTCATTTTTTCAAACTATTTTTAAGTTTTGTACCAAAATATTGCTCATATTTATTTTTCATATTCCATGTGAAGTTTTACAGCTGAACCATGTTCCATTTTGTGAATATATTAATTGTGGTATCTGTTTATGGTAGATATAAATAAATTCACACAGTGAAGTATAGACAACTGTGAAATACGAAATTGTTGTGAAATCAAAATGGTTGGTCTGATTGAATTTTAAAACTAAAGCCTCTGTAGGGATGATCCTTCACATGAGAATGAAATCTAAATTTTTTAAAATTGGACCATGTTTCTTTAACACATGGTGTTGTCTCTTTTGTGTTATTAGACCCAAAGATGACACTGTTGGAGAAGACTTACTTGGGATAACAGGATTGAGTGGTGTTAGTGATATCATAGCAGAGGCACTAGCTGACGAAGATGCGAAAGTCTTGGGCATATCGGAAGAAACCAGGCACAAGCTCCAGGCAAAGTGAGTATAAAACAATAGGTGGAAGGGTCAAGATTTACACGGTATAACAGGTCTGAGAGGTGTTAGTCACATTGTAGCAGAGGCACTAGTTGATGATGATACGAATGATCTGGACATATCGGAAGAAATAAGGCACAAACTGTAGGCAAAGTGAGTATAAAACAATTGGTGGAAAGGGCAAGATTTGCACTGTATAACAGGTCTGAGTGGTGTTAGTCACATCATAGCAGAGACACTAACAGTTGGTGGAAGGGTCAAGATTTACTATGTGGGCATTTTCACGGTAACGGAAGGACAATCACAGAATTTTTCTGTATTTCAAACACATACATTGCCAAAATGGAATTGGATAAAATAAAATTTATTTCATATTTAGTTGAGTATCCCTGAAAACATTCGTATTCAACAGGATTTTTTTCATAAAAATTTCTCTGTCGCAAAATATACATATTAATGAGGTCGGTCACGGAAGGACATCAAAACGGACATGGTTTTTCACCTCGAGAACATTTTTGAAAATTGTTGTGAAATTTATGAAAAAATTTCATTTCAAAGTTACTGAGTGCATTGCTTGGTGTTTCTGCAATAGTTTGCCACATTCCACTTCAAAATATTCCCTACGGTTATATTTTAACAATGCAAAATGCGAAGGGATCATGGTCACGGAAGGACGGTCACGGAAGGACAATTTGTCCGCTGATTTTTGGGTGCTCTGAACCGTAAAGCCTGGTCAGGATTAGCAAAAAATACAACCTCATGTGTAAATTTGATCCTTATCTAAGCCATTTAGAGCAATAACACCCAAGTAAACAACCAAGAATGGGTTGAAAAAAATAAATAAAAATCACTACTTTTCATTATGAAAATCAAGAAATTTGACCAAATATTAGGTTTTTTAAAGAAATTTCATAGAAAATTTTGTTTAGTCTTTTCAAAGTTAGGTTTATTTTAAAGAGCTTCAAAATAGCTTTCTTTTGATACCAAATATATGGTGGTAGCATTTTGCATTGAAAAGTTACATCCTTTTTTCAATATTTTTCTCATGTCCACTTTTTCGTGAAAATGGCCATGTATAAAACTATAATAGGGCTGAGAGGTGTTAGTCACATCGTAGCCGAGGCACAAGCTAATGAGGATGCCAAACTCTTGGGCATATCAGAGGAAACCAGGCACAAACTGCATGCAGGCAAAGTGAGTATAAAACAATCGGTGGAAGTGTCAAGATTTAGGACCAAGAATGCTTTAGGCCCCCATCTGAAGTTTAAGGGTTGGGTTTAGGCCGAGGATTAGGGGTAGGGGTTAGGTATGTTTAAGGTCAGGGTTGGGGTCAGGTCATGGTTATTGAGTTATGTATGGGTGGGTCACGGTTGGTGAGTTAGGGTCAAGACATGGGTCATGTTTTTGATGGGACCTAAAGTATACTTTTTCCCTCAACTACGATGAGACTAACACCTCTCACATGTATGTTGTTACTCCAATTTCGGAGGTTCTGCGCCCGTCGCAAACACTCCAAAATTGGAGGTTCTGCGTATCTTACGCAGAAACTCTAAAAT
>JXSR01S040324.1:51240-64413 GCA_000969725.1 Ophiothrix spiculata | reverse complement strand
ACAACAGAGGTGAGAGCAGCCACAATCTCTGTTAGTACACTCTACACTGGCACATCGCTGGCAGTACTGCCTATGGCCATACAGTAGCAATATGACACCAATAACCAACAACTGGCTTCACCAAGCCATGGCAGCATATTGGCCAGACAATGGGGCAATCTACACGTACGGGAGTGCAAATCCAGATGAATGCACATCTATGTAAGCCGCTTTGCAGCAGACTGTGGCTACAAAGCGTAAGTGTAAGCGGGCTACGTACGGAGATGCGGATCTCAGGTCTGAATATCGGAGATGATCATGCATCTAGATCTGCACTCCGTGTAGATTACCCCAATGAACACATAGTGTACACCGCGTACACCTAGGCATACTCACAAATTAATATTGTGATACTAACTTATTTTTCCTATCTCCATCTAAAGCGGTATCTCCGAATTCAACCAAACCGATCTCAAAAGATTAGAGACCCTTTAGTTTAGAAGGTGGTAACCCAAACCTCTCCTTCTTCAAGAAGACGATGGTCAATAATGTTACGAAGTACTTTGTCTTTTTTTTTCAGGTGCTACTTCATACACCAGGAGTATTCCCCCTTGTTAGGGAGCTTGGATTCTCCGTGTCTCCTGGCTTTGAAACAGATGTCAGTGTACAGTACAATTCTGTAAGTAGCCCTTACAATTCAAATTGAGACTTTTTAAACGCAATGATTTATTATTTTTTCTTATCTTTACTCCTGTCTATACCATTACTTCATGGGCAAGGAGTGCCTTGTTCAACTTAAAAGCAAAACTCACAGTGTTGTGTATTGCCGTCAATGTCTGATGCCGACGAATTCGTAACATTTGCGGACTATCCGTAATCAGCAATGTATGCTGCCAAAAATTGTATGTCAATCGCGAATCGTTTGTGAGTACCTGTGGTAGCCATTCGTTCCTTGCCGTTAGTTGGGTTGATGCCGATGGTCATTCCCATCTGTCAGCAATCTTGCTTGCTACTCTTTTGCCGTCGGTTTTCTGTCACAATTAGTTTATTCACGTTCGCCACATTCACAAGTTATCAGTATCAACTAATAGGCATGATAGGTGAGCCTATGCAGCCTTTACGGAATAAACAGGACAATAACTTGTAATTGATCAAGATTTGTTATGTTCAGTTGAATTGGCTGCTTACATTTTTGCATCACATCTTGTGTTTTTCCATTATTGTTTTCCCATATAGGTTACCAATTTGAAGGACCCATATCCATCTAATTGTTCTGATAAGCAGTTGAGATATTCCAGTCAATATTCGGTGTCTCTTTGCCGATATGAGTGTAAAGTGGCTTATGTAACATCAGTGTGTGGTTGTAAGGACGTTCGATATCAAGGTACGAATCAAGCTGACTCGTGGTTTATCCAGACTCGGTCTGACGATATCCATCAATCATAGATGCCCATCGATGCGCAATCTTTTACACGTCGCGCTATTCCTTATGCATTGCCGTACAACGACTGCGTTCGATGGTCGACGAATGATGCATATCGATAAATTCTGAAGGGAAAAAAAAAACATTTTTGAGGGGACTTCCAGAGTCATCAACTCTCTCACACTATCGCCTTCCTTGATTTAAAGAAAGCATTCGACTCCATTAACAAGAATGTCATGTTCTACGACACTGTGGTATATTCCAGACAGATTGCTAAAAGCCATAATTGTATCTTCTGACTTCTACAACAACCCTCTACAATTTCTGTTATAAATGGCGGAACATTCCGGAACCCTTCTTTGTATCAACAAGGGTAAATGGGTAGATGTCGTGGTTCATTTTCTATTCATTGTGCTAATAGAATAAATAAATGTTGCAAAAGCCAACTGATGATACAGATTACAAAGTGGTATTACACACATCCAAGTCAGTTTAGAAGACAAGCAGCCAAAGTATTAAATGACTTGGATGTTGCTGAGAGTACTTCCCTGTCAGAGATGAGGGAAGCGTGGTCGAGTGGTTAGAGCACTTGATTCGTAACACAGAGGTCGACCACGACAACGTGTTTCGTTGGGCAAGAAACGTTTCTCTAAACTCCGTGGTTCGGCAGTCACGTGAAGCCGTTTGTCTACCTTCGCCTTTGACTCCAAAGTTAGGGTGTTGCGAAATATCTAATAGACCAGTTTCGTGTGTCCTATAATGCATCTTGAAAGTACCACAAATACGGGACCTTGTGAC
This sequence comes from Ophiothrix spiculata, assembly GCA_000969725.1. Taxonomy (NCBI): domain Eukaryota; kingdom Metazoa; phylum Echinodermata; class Ophiuroidea; order Amphilepidida; family Ophiotrichidae; genus Ophiothrix; species Ophiothrix spiculata. The sequence continues at coordinate 62,213 of JXSR01S040324.1, read as the reverse complement.
GTATCTTGCGCAGTCTACCATATTTGAATTTCTGCGTATTGCGCACAGCTCGACTGCGGAAGATACGTCACAAGGTCCCATATTTGTGGTACTTTCAAGATGCATTAAGGGACATACGAAAGTCGTCTATCCAGATCCAGATCCCGAGTCTTGGATCTTAGGCTTAATAATTGCCCAATTAGAATCAAATTTAGTCCTTTGGGCTTAGACACTGTTGTCAAGAAGGACAGCTGCAAACTGGAGAATTAGGTCTGTCAATTCTTCAAGTTGATGGCAAGTGTTACAGCAATGTCTAGGCTTTTACATTTAATGTTTTATCGTTATAGGATGAGTGTGAAAATGCGGCAAATATTCATGGAAGATATGACTACTGTTTCCCATTGAGAACCCCATTCTGGGCTTATTGTGTCATATTGTCGACAGTATAGCCTAATTGTCTCTTCAGATACTATCAGATGCTATTTTTATTTACGTTACGCATGACAATACAAGAGTAATTATCCTTTGGTTTTGTCACGCAGGTACAGAATTCAGAGTATGCCTTCCTCAGGAGCAGATCGACTGCGTTTATCCGGCAGAAGGTAAGCTTAAAAGGGCATTGGACATGTTTAGCATAATGTCATGGTCACACCGGTGGTCACATAAATACCTTGCGGTCAGGTTTACGATGTTTTTTCCGCGTCATACCGGTAGAAAATCAGTGGACATTAACCGGACAGGTGACCGGACGGTGTCCGTGAGTCGTAGAGACGCCGAAAGCATGTCGCAAGAATTTAAGCCGGAGTTAAAATATTGCGGCTTGTTAACTATGTCGTCAGTTATGGTCAAATACAACCGGCGGCCGACCGGTTACCAACCGTACAACGCAAGCATTCACCAATGTCATACCGATGTTTTGGTTCCCTTCCAATCACAAGACAGCGGCCGGTTGTTATAGCATCATCATCCATCTTTTAAGTCGAAATTAACTGTAGCCCCGGTAAGGACATGCTATTTGCAAGCTTGGCATTATGATTACGTGAAGATACACAGGGGTTGTCCTCTTCTGAATTAACAGCTTAAGGCTCTGTCACACATCACGAACCGACGAATAACTTACGGATAACGTACAATGGTTTGGTAATTAATATGTATTTCAATGACTTATTCGTACGTTTTTGGTCTATACAGTGATGTGTAACCAGGCTGTGTGTGACGGAGTCCCAAGACCATATTCTAGGAATCTGTACACTCTTATTGTGAAAGAGTGAAAAACCACTCTAAAAGAGTAACATTTCACTCTTAGAAAGAGCCATATGAGTGACCAATCTTTTAGAGTGAAGTTCACTCTCAAGAAAGAGTGATAGTAATTCACTCTAGGAAAGAGTGAACCGTTTATTATTATGAATAGTTCACTCTAAATGATCTGGGAGGGATAAGAATGAATCTTCAAAAGAATGAAAGTTCAATCAATGATCTAGTCGTTTTATTGTGCAAATATTTATCTGTGAGTAGATGCTAAACAATAAACTTGTCGGTGTAAGCTCACTTAATACATTTGCTAATGTATTAAGTAAGCTTACACCGACAAGTTCCATCGATCCAATTTTTGCATGATTAGCGTCACTGTTGGGTATTTATTGTCTGGCATCTACTCACCGATAAATAGTTGCACAATTTCCTCTGAAATTCCTTTGTCTGTCACTCCTCCACAGTCTCCAACTCAACCACCGCCATGTTGAACAGTGAGCGCTGACGATTTTTCGTAGTTACAACAGCTCGAGTATCCGCGTTCCTGATTGGCTAGAACTTCACTCCGTAAAAGAGCGGTGTTTTCGAGCCACTCTCCTGCGAGTGAACGTCACCCTGGTACAAGAGTGAATTACCGCAAGGAATTTTCACTCTTAAAGAGCTAAAACGCACTCGATTAGAGTTAAAACAAATTCACTCAAAATTTCGAGTGATTTTTCACTCTTTCGCATTTAGAGTGTATGTTTCTAAGAAATGCCCAAAAACCATTGTCAGTCTAAAAATAATGATTACCTATTCCTTTTTTCATTATTTGCTTTTCCTTTCAGCCAATTTTACAGCATTGGATATTCACTGTGACTGTGAGGTAGCGTGCCGATCGTTTATTTATAGTCCCCGAATCTCATCTGCATACTGGCCGGCGCTTCACACGCAGGCAGAAATGGCAGCAGACTACAATATTACTGCAGACTTTGCAAGGTACGCAAAAGTAAATACAGGGACACTCCACGCGGGAGAGTTAAAATGAAAATGTCTACATTGATGCACATTCTTAGTCACTGAGTGCGATTTTACTTCCTAATAAGGACTTTTTGTCATCCATTATGAGACGATAGATGACAGTGCGTTCAGCGTGAAACGCAGTGGAGCCGCGCGTTCAAAATCACGGCGAGATGCAGGTATACGCACACATCTGGCGCGAACAGCTTTACTGGGTTTGGAATATTTGTATGTTTGAAGAGGGGTGTACGTTTTTCCAATGATAATGTTTATAGTTTTTGACAATATTTAACATCGTTTTTGGTTTATAAATGACTCAAATTTGTGACTAAGAATGAGAATAAAAGATGGTGATTTATTGTTTTGTCTGTCATCTATCGTCAAGTCAAAGTATAATAAATCACAACCGGCCAAAGAGCTCGCAGGCTCGTTTTATTCCGTGGGAGGGGATATAAGGGCAGAAGAACAACGTTAAACCTATTTTCTTGGCTGCATGGTAAAGAATATGCTAAAAACTCTACTTTTTTTGTCATTTGTTTCTACAGAAAGAATCTCGTCCATTTGAAGATTTATTTCGAAGAACTGAGTTACCAAGAAATCAGGCAAATACCCGGGTATGAAGCCAGCAGTTTGCAGAGTAAGTGTTGATAAAAAGACCCTCATCCTGGTCTACACAGGAGTGTAAATCCAGATGAATGCGCATCTCCGGAAGCTGCTTTGCAATAGACCACCACAGACCAAAATGTAGATAGTGGCTACACGGGTGTCAGATACGTACGTACGTGTAAGCGGTCTACGGAGATACTGATCTTAGATCTGGATCTCGGAGATGCGCATGCATCTGGATCTGCACTCCGTGTAGATTGCCCCAGTAAAAAAGACAATTATCTGACACCGGCGAAACATTTATTCCACATTGACTAAACGTGGGAAAAACGAAAGCCATGTTTGTTTTGAACCAGTAGCTCGAAGGGGCCCATGGCCGAGCGGTTAGAGCACGGGTCTCGTAATACGGAGGTTGTGAGTTCGAGCCCCGGGTCAGGCGGTTTACGTCTCCTTGTTTCCTTGGGCAAGAAACTTTACTCTAATTGCTCCGTGATTCGGATAGTCACGTTAAGCCTTTGGTCCCCTGTGCGAATGCTCCTTCTTGGGGCGCTGCATACAGTGTATACCTGGTGAATCGCAACGAAGGTATTTAGCGTTGAGTGCAAGTCTAAAGCTAGGATTCCTTTTATCCGTTTGCGATGCGGATGCGGTGCGTTTTGCACTGTAACGGTACTACTACTAGTAGTATGATTTAAAGCATATAGAATAGGATTAAGTTGAAGCTGAGATTCAATTTTTACCGTCCGTTTTCAATGCAATTCTGCATGCGTTTCGCATGCGGTGTGTTTTGAATAGATATAATGGTTTTCAACGAGAGTGATTTATTTTATCCGGTCCGTTTGCGGTGCGGCTATCCGGAAACCCATGCGTTTATTTGAATCGGTCCCTGGAGCGATTCATCCGTTTTAAATGCGTTTTAGTCATGCGGAAACTTTTCAATTAGAGAAGATGCTGAAATGAAAACGCATTAAAATCGGACGGACAGAATTGAATCTCAGTTTTCAACCTGATACCATTCATCTCTATTCAATCGTGTGCTATAAATTATACCATTACCAGTACCCTTACTTTGCAAAACGCACCGCATCCGCATCGCAAACGGATAAAAGGAATCCTAGCTTAAGACTAGTCTATTCTCACAGTTAACAACAACAACTGCTTACACTCCGTTCTGTTCTTGTCTTTCTTTCCAGGTGAAATAGGTGGATACATGGGACTTCTGTGCGGCATGAGTGTCATCACTATTGGAGAATTGATTGACTTCATACTTGTCACTATCTATAAAAAGTTCATTCGTGACCAGCCGGAAACAGCAACTGAAACGGCCAAGTGAGATTGATTAATCAGTGTTTTTACCCATGCCATGCAAAGTTAAACACTGCAGGGCATGTTTATTTATGATTATTAAAGTCTGCTCGAATTCCTCGCACAAATTCGATCATGTTACCACGAATTGTGCAGTACTGGTCGCGTTCGTAAATTATTAGGGAATGCAATAAGAATGTTTATTTACATCCTCCAAAGAATATACGGAACACAGCGAGGAACCTTGGGAGCAAGCTCTCTATTCACCACGTGACGTAACATGCAGATGCGGGCGCAGATGACATTATCAGCAAGCTAAATTGTGCCTCAGTTTGAATGAAAATACAAAGCATGGTTACATAACCTACATGTACATTATCCAGGGTTATAGTTACTGATTAGATATCCTCCCTTGAGAGGAAAATAAGATCGGCAAACTTTCTCCCAACCATGATTGACAAAATCTGTTTACGTAGCTCTCCCTTCATCTGAGAGCTGTTAAAAGTTTTCTGACTAAGAGTTCGTCAGACTGGTATTAGTAAAACAATACTCCAAGATCTTATTTGTAGGTATAGATGCAGATAGCTTTATCATAAAGCTATCTGATTAATTAAATAAATTTACAGGACCAATTAATGTAAGATATTTATGTACATAAATTCAAAGTGTAAATAATCAAGATTTATATTTATCACTTAACATGGTTTAAGCTACTTTTTAAGTGTATGGTTCAGGGTTCAGTAATAAGTTGTTGTTTTATAATGACTTATAGGTGTACATATTATCAATGTCAATGTTGTACATGTACTAGAACTGATGTAAGTTAACTTTGGTCACGGGACTGTCTCCAAATGATTATGGAAACCATTTCGTATGACGAGGTTGCTTTACGCAATGGTATTGGATCGTTTGATACTAAATCAAGTAATCCGGTTACCTGTGATTACGTATAAGTTATCGAGTAAGATCGTGAAGATAGTTGAAATTTGCATACAATTATAAAAACAGCGATGGATATTGCATGCAAAGGGGATGGGCCGGTGAAATCGAAATTCTTGTGTAAATGACTGTGTCAGTTGTTGTATATATTTGTTACATAAAACGGTTTTGAACATCCCTCATTGTATAAAATATTTTACAATGGCGATTCCAAAACATATATATTTTGCCCTGTTGTAAAATGTTGTGTAGATATTTAGGTTTGCAGACATAGAAACAGTGCATGTACTGCAATAGTTTTTTACAAAAAAGTATTATCAAGTTTTACCTCATTCTACACTTAATGTGTATATCAGTATTCATTACACTGTATCTCATTGCTACATCTTGTGTATAGCTGTAACTTCATATCAATTTCTCAGATTTTATTAAGAATATAATCCAGATCTATTCATCTTAAATGATCAAGTTAGGAAAATGTAGAATCAACATTTACTAAGAATTGGTAAATTTAACTTGTACCTCAGTATCTTATATACAATTGCCACAGACAATTCCCTCTAAATAATCAATATATAAGTTGAGGTCGATATCTCCTATATTGCAACATAATCAAAACCATCTAAGTAAGATCTGTAAGAAGGACCTTTGTGCATCAAAATGGTTCTAACGTTCTTATGGTCAAATTTTAAACACTTTTGTTTTTACAAGTAATTCCAATTTTCTGATGGAAATTTGTAAAATATATATTACCACGCAAGGTTCAGTCAACATATTTTAAAACCTTCAACTGAATGGGATTAATAAATACATAACTTAAAGAACCATCGCACTATTTTGGTGCACATATGTACTTCTTATTTTGCACTCTTATTACAAACCAATTAAAACCGAGTTTGTGAGGTTTAATACAAATGGATATACCTCAAGTTGTTGATGTCATGTGCCTGATAAAATATTTACATTTATTTAATTGTAATTCATTGGCTTCAATGGTATACGTTGAAGTTTGTCGATCACTGATTTCAACTCAGTAATTGCGATAGCATTGGTCGACCTATGATATCTGGGAAAGGAAGGGCCATGTAATTTTTGCAACTGCTGGACGAATCAACACACTGTGAAAGCAATACTCAAAACCCAGTTTTTAGATCTTGACGGACAAAATGTGATATCTTGCAAATATAAAATGAATCAACTGAATAGAAAAAACGGTTTATTGTGAGTTTCATTGCACAGTTTGTCTCAACCACGCTATTTTTTTTGATAGGAGTGCGTAATCTCAGCCTCGCGATGGGATGAACATTTTGCAGAATCGATTGGTTGCATACAGGATTCGTTTATTACCAGTAGCATAGTAGCATAAGAATGTAAGATAGCTTTTGGGTATTACACTATTTGTCAAAATTCAAAATATTTATCTTTACGCGCTTATTGTGGGCACATGTATTGCCAACATCGTGAAAACACACTTGCCGCTAAAAGTGGACGTTGGATGCCCGTATTACTGTATACCCAACTGCAGGCGGGGCAGTCGTTGCTCCACTCACCAGCATCAGGCAAATTCACACCAGACGTAAGGATTACAGGGAAGAAAACGGCACCTTGATTCATCCCACTGATCTGAAGACTAAACCAGTTGAAAACAGTTCCTGAATAACTCGTGCCTTGTCCGCATTTAGACCAATCACCGAGCGGACATCGAACCAGTGCGCACGCTTGGATGTAGAATCGACCATTAACGGTGTGCCAGCCGTCAAATGCCCCCAATGCATAGTGATCCCTTCCTCCTGCTTGTCGGGAATAGTTCAGCCAACACGATATGTTATTATTGCTTACCCACACGGTCACACCATCATCGGGAAGAGGAGTGAAAGTATACAAGTCGTCATTCATAAGAGCCTGGAAAGTGCGGGATGGTCTACCATATTGCTCTGCAGGAACTGAGGGCAACTGCGGTGGGCTATCGTTGATGTATTTAGACGCAGGTAAGAATTTCGGCATGATAGTCGTATCATATAGAAGCACCTCAAGCACGTGTGGTGATACGTCTTCAAGTTGTTGCGGAGAAAGCTGCTTCAATTTCGATGCAATTTCGTTAACTACTTCAGGTTGTAAGTTATTTCTACTTTGATGATTGTATCGTCGTATCTTTCCAATAAGCAATTGCCCCTGATAACTTATCATGTCATAATGGTAAGCCACGTGTCCTTTATGTCCATTAAAAATCCCGCTACCGGTCATTTTCTCTATAGGAAGGTGCTGATTGGCGGCAAGTAGGGGCACGTTGAATTGCATTGACCATGCTTGCTGAAACTCAATTGCCGACAATAGAGGCAATTCATTCATCCATGCAGTTGGAAATGCCATATCTGTAACGCCAATGCCTCCAACAAGATACACAGATGGACTGCCAAATAATATATCGAAACAAGTAAACATTCCCACTAACCCGAACCCAGTATCAAAGAGTCCATAGTTTGTAAGATCACCGGGTGTTGGAGCATCAAATTTGTTCTTTTCACCGGAATACAAATTTTCTTTGTTGTATTTTGCCACAAGTTGGCCATCTGGAGCAAGTGCAAGATCAGTATTGTATTGAAAGTACCCTCGTGAAGGGCAGGGCAAATAAGTATAACGACACGGAAGTCTGGATGCCATGTTTGCAACGACCGTAATCTCGTACTTCCGGGCAAGGCAACTAAGACGCCGTAGGATTGGTCGGTCACTGAACTCGGCTTGGGTACACGGGTTGAGGTTCTTGTTGTAGCCATTTGGGATATATTCTAGAAAAGATTCGATGTTAGATGAAAAGAAGAAACCGGTGATGCCATATTCTGGAAACACGATTATTTGAGCACCCTGAAAAACACGAAAGGGGAAAACAAATATTTTAAAATTACATTCTATGCCATTTTTTTTCTATCAAAAACAATTATAAAACTCTGAGGTTGATTTTTTTTTTAAATGTTATCATACATAATATTGAAGGGGGAAACTAAAAATTTAGATGTAAACAATCTTGAAAGAAATATCCGTAAACTGCGATATCTTGTCCTAGTTTGGTGAAAATTACATTCAAAACGAACCTGCAAATGCAAACCAATTGATATTTGCACTTAAAGTATACGAAATTTATTTTGTCCACGTGCGTGTGGAAGACTATGGTAACAATTGTTAGTACATCGTTCGTACGAACGGTTACGAATTTACGTAGTCAAAACCATTGTTTACGAACTTCTTCATGATGGTCTACGGACGCAGTTTCTCCGTAAGGCCTTGTAGTAGTCTTTATAATGATAGAGGCCCTGACGCAATTTTACTTCATCATTCAATACACTATACTACAACTATCTTTGAATCATGACTCAATATTTGTCTGCATCATGATGCAAGACAATTGCGTCAAGCCCTTTTGTTTGACTCAAAAGCTTGCGTCATGAATTAGGACCCGTGCCTAAAAGTTGGTACAAAATGGTCAAATCATCATCAAAACACTGTTCGACATTGTTCGTACGAAATAGTGTGACCATAGTCTTAAACAGTCATTATGCTGGGCATATAACAATATTAATTATTACTATATATACATAACATGTATAATGAAACACAGCCAAACCATTGTCATAGAGCTCCTGTTTAATTTCGCTACAGCATTTGTGTCCTATTGCGCAGCTCACTTAATAAGAGCGTACAACTCGGTGATCCCTGGGGCTTGATTGGTTGGTGCATTCAGAATATTGGTGCATTCAGAATAATTCATTAACGTAACATTACACAGATGGAGATTGCATATAGCGTGACAATGATGTGGGGAAAGTAAATGTAAAGGAAAATGGGGCGATCTACACGGGAGTACAAATCCAGATGACTGTGCATCTCCATAAGCCGCTTTGCAGTAGACTGTGGCAAGGAGGATGACTGTGGTTACATTGGCATCAGGTCCGAATCTGCTGTACAGGACTGCGTACTTACGCGTGCGTGTAAGCAGTCTGCCGAGATCTGGATCTCGGTGATGCGCATGCATCTGGAGCTGCACTCCGTGTAGATTGCCCCAAAGGATAATTTCGGAGTCGCATATTTACACACACACACACACAAACTCTTTAGTGCAGACGGCTAGTATTCTCATCTGCATATACATTCTTTAATCAGTAGTATGTTTTATTGAGACGCCAAAGCGTTACCTTCATTAAGACTTCGTGTTAGTCTGTTGGCGGTGCATTTATGGCTGTGATCTTGAATCATGACCCAAAATGACCTTCGATGACCTCAGTTCAACTTTCTGAACATTTTTTACATTTGACCCCTAATGACCTTTGAACTTGGTTGACCTTGACCTGACCCCACAGTGCACAGAACATTCCCCTGTGTGGCAGTAGTTGTTCATGTTGCAGGTTTGATCCAGGTTAAAGGTTAATGATTTATTAATGATCTTGATTGACCCACCCCAATGTCAGATGACCTCAGGTCAACTTTCTGAACATTTTTGAGATTTGACCTCAAATGACCTTTGACATCAGGTGACCTTTACCGACCGACCCTTTGAACGATCCCAGATCCAATACGCAGATTTTGGGTTTCCAAACCGGAAATCAATTAAGCCCGAAATTTAATCCCACAATGCACTGATAAAGCATAACGATGTACCCAAATAGGCGATAAATGGATGCGCACTACCAGCCATCCCAAAGAACAATTCAAATTACCCGCTGTCATGAATATGGATTGCAGGAGCTAATGTCACGGCTAATTAGTTTTACAGTCAAAACTGTGTTTGGGCTAAAATTTCGGTACAGATTGACTTCCTGTTGGAAACCCTAAATCCATGTAGCGGCCACACATAGTCCAAGTTTGGTCCTGATCATGTACGTCACCAATCCCCTTGGGTAAACCCTTACGGCTTCCCTGAACCACAAACCCCCAAAATAAGTAATAAAGCTTACCTTTCTTGACGCTATAGCAATTTGCTTTTCGTAAACGTCTATATTTTCATTCATAATCTTTCGTGCAAAACGGGTCGTGACATTTTGTCTAAACGCAGTTCGTGTTACATGTTCATATACGGCAGCAACGTAATTTGTCGATCCTTGGCATGTTGGCAGAAATGTACATGAACACAATAGTGAAATCACAGAAACGACAAAAACAATCAGCTTCATAATGGCGAAAATGGTAGGTCTGTCCTATGAAGTGTTATCAGATGACAAATGAAGCTGAACTTGTGACCTAAAATGGTCTATTTACTTAAGCTAAAATTATTATTATTATTAACAGCAAAAGGGAAAAATCATTGAATAGTATTATTGGTTTATTTCACTTTTTCATATATTTAATATTATAGTTGAACCCTATATAAATTCTGAAATGCAAGAGCCATATCACATATCATATATCTTTGAACGTGGTAAGAAAATGCCGAAGTTCGGTCACCTGATCAATCACGTGAATATCACTGGTTAGACAGAATGAGCTTGTATAATATTGTTTCCTGGACAGTTTCCTTAGAGTCGAGAAATTCAATAGTTTGGGGCACAATAATGTTGACAATTTTATTGTCACAATTGAAATACCGTGCTCGGATAGTGGAAAATACGTAAGGTATTCCCGGGAGGTACTCAATTTTGGTTTTTGGTAGGGGTGTGCCGCTGGGAAATTTGAAGTACCACCCATGTATATACCAATATTAAAGAAAAAGGGACCAATCCATATACCAAATTCCCAAAATTTTGAGTCGAGCTTATACACAAAATGAAATTTCCCCCGAAAATTAACGCTAATCTGATTTTTGTTTGAAATTTAGAAAAAAATCCAAAATTTACGCCATTTTGGCGCAAATTTTGGAAAACAGACCCATCAAAATACCACATTTTGCAAAGAAAAAGGACCCATTG
>JXSR01S040324.1:14259-27801 GCA_000969725.1 Ophiothrix spiculata | reverse complement strand
TTATCAATTTACACTTATTTTGATGAAATGATGATCATCAAGTAAACAACTGACATATGTTGTAGAGAGATACCATGTGACTGGTTGGAGTACCGCAAAGGTTATTGCCATAGAAATAGACATATGTCAAAGATGGATAAGGAAGCCATCATTTAGAATGAGGAGACACACTGTCATGAACAGAGATGAGGGGCATTATCAATTTACACTTATTTTGATACAAAATGATGATCATCAAGTAAACAACTGACATATGTTGTAGAGAGATACCATGTGACTGGTTGGAGTACCACAAAGGTTACTGCCACAGAAATAGACAGATGTCAAAGATGGGTAAGGAAGCCATCATTTAGAATGAGAAATGCATGGTCATGAACAGAGATGAGGGGCATTATCAATTTACACTTATTTTCATAAATGATGATCATCAAGTAAACAACTGACATGAAATCTGGCAAAACTGTTAATAAACTACAAAATGTTAATCAGGCATTAATTAAGGCAAGTAGTTCCATCTAAGTGTAAGAAAGAAAGCAGTGTTTGTTGAAATCTGACAGAGCTACTGCCGCGAAATGATCATCAGGTCTGGCAGTTCAATTCTCAAGTGTTAAGAAAGATAACAGTGTTTGGTAAAATGCCCACAAAAAGTAAGTGAGCAAAATTGGATAAGATATAAGAAATATATTGCAATTATTACTGAATAATTTTTCCAGCCAAGTGAGCATGATTTTTTTAAAACCTGGCTTGTCGATGCAAAACATATCTGTCGCAGACAAGCTAGGGGTAAAACAGCCCTATATGCAATAAGAGAAATTGAATAACCCCGACTTGGAAACGAGCAGACGGGAGAAATTCCATGAATTTATAAAAGTTTATAGCTTACATACATAATCACTCACAACAAGTTATCCATCCATCACAGCATATAACAAAGGCTAGATGCCTCAACTGTAGTGTGTTTGTCTTTGACAAGATGTACAATTATAAATCTTTCACAGAGACGTAATCTGATTAAGGGCTCTGTCACACAGCACGAAACGTACACTGGTTTAGTAATCGATAAACGAGTATTTCAATGATTGAAACAGTGTACGTTATTTGTTCGTTATTCGTACGTTTCATGATGTGTGACAGAGCCTAAAGCTGAATTCATACTTGTGACGCATTGCGTTTTGAAACGCATGGAGCATGTGTGCATTGAATTTTCAGCTCAAAACTACAATGTACATATGCTCCGTGCATTTCCAAATGCAATGTGTTACGAGTATGAATTCTGCTTAAGGGGCCTGTTAACCCGGCCGTTTTTTTCGGTAGCAGAATTTAGTTTTTCTGCATTTTCTGATACTTCAGCATGTTACCTTTTATTACAGACAATAAAATACTACAAAACAAAACTTTTAAACTTTGACATTTTACAGTAAAATAAACACGTGGCTGTTGGCGGGAAATTACGGGCATAGATACGCGTCCTATATTTTGCGTTTAGGTTGCGTGTTTTGATGTGCGTGCCTTTTTGCGCGATAACAAGTACTGCGTGCGCGGGTGAACGCGTTGCGTTATGTTCTTGCATGAGCACATTTGTTAAAATCCCGCAATTAACTTGTAAATATTGTAAACAAAGACCAAATAATTGAACATTGGTATTTTAGATTTCTTTCAATTTCTACAAAATAAGGAGCTTAAATTCGGATCTGAAAATTGAGTACAATACTTACCAATAATATCAATTACATAATAAGTTTTATTGTCCGATGCCCAAAGTTTAGACCTCAAAATTCATGGATTTTAGGTCAAAATGTGCGATTTCTTCATTAAACATGGGATTTCTCCATTTCAGTTTTGATGAAAAAACTTCACTTTTACGGGAAACGTAACTAAAAAAACTAAAAAGTACAAGGAAAGATTTTTCAACCATTATGTACAGTAAATCAAAATCTAGGATCGCGTTTCTCATTTTTCAATTTAAGGTCCTAAAATCAAAGATATTCATTAGTTTCTATCAAAATTGATGCAGATAAATGTCGGAAACGGCACATTTAACATGGTTTTTATTATATTTCAAAAAATTCGGCTTTATTTGAAAAAATAAAAAATGCGATCCTAGATAATTGTGTGCAGTTTCCAAAAAAATATATGTGATAAAATGGCAGAAACAATTTTTTTAGTTACCTTTCCCGTTTCATGTGTAGGCAAAATCACTGCTTTTTGCTATTTTTTACCAAATATGGTCATTTTTGAACCAAACCAATAGCATAAACAGATTCCTTGTCAAATTTCCTTTCTAGAAATGTATACTTCTTTATACTGTAACTTAATATTTTTAGACTTATAAGCCAAAAAAGAAAGTCAAAATAAAAGCCTTAACAGACCCCTTAAGAGTAAACCCATAATTACCCACAAGTTGCCATGGCCATAACTAGTGCCACTCACTCAATTGTGCATATGGGGCATGATCAAGGGAAATTGTCACATATCGGCAGTTTTAAATTTGATTATTTATTCGATGTACCTTTTGATCAAAACCCCATCATTATTGGACATTTGGTTCCAATTAATTGAAGTTCAAAATAATAGAAAAAAGAGAATTATCTACCATTTTTTTCTACCTCTAACTCAATATTGATCATGTCACATGTAATTGTTGTTACAAAACATTTCAGTCCATTTTAAAGAACGCTATGAATAATAATCATGCATAGGCCTACATAATAAAATATCAGTATCTTCCATAGTTCCAATAGCTTCACATGTTTCCTCCAAAGCAAATGCAATACATGTTTAAGTGGGTTTACTTGCTTTGGCGATGCATTCCCGATGTTGGTTCACTCAGCATTTGGACAGCATTATAAAGGGGTGATCTGGAATTTGCTCATTTTAAATTGCCTATCGAATATGCCATATGGCTGCACAATTATCGAGAAAAGTTCAACAAAGCATCCTGTGGATTGGGACACTTTGGGTATGTTATGTTTCCCCAACTTCTTTTTGTCATGGCAAAACATCAGGAACGCATTGCAATAAAATATACTTTACATTCTTCATTCTTTATCTAATGGCTCTCCATGGTCAATCTCTTTACTGGTCCTTTGCTGAAGCCAATCCGTTAAGGTGGTTTCAGACTAGCTGTAGTTGCGGCACACAACCAAACATCTGCAATTTATAGTTGTCGTACTGTAGCACGACACATTTGCATATTGCCGCAATGGTCTGTCGCAAGAAAAGTTTAATTTATTCCAACCCAAAATATTGTGCCATTGCAACCATCACGACAGGGTAATCGATATATCGGCTTGTCGTACGGCGAGGAGATGCGACAAGGTCGAGTTTGTGCACTCTAAAATTTTGACGTCACGCTGGTAGTACGACCATACGACAGGCAAGTCTGAAACCAGCTTAAGGGAAACATTTTCTGTTCCTTTCAAATGTTATGGAACAAATTAACACTGAGAATGCATCCCTACAGCATTGCATCATTTGTTTGGAAACACATCGGTGAGGCACTTCCTATGTTACTTAATTTACATCAGGATACCGTCAAAGCAAAAGAGCCAAACTATTATTGATATCATTAAATTTCCTACAAATTAAATCTGCATGCAGGGTGCGTATGATATATGAGAGCGTGTGTGACTATGCATCAATAACGAAAATGCACTGCGCGCGTCTTGATTGGTTATATGACGCGGTAACCACTTAAAAAGAAAGTCTTTCATATAACGCAAGGTCATACGCTTGCTCACTCCTCGCATTTGATGCATTCAAAATTTCACGACTTATAGGAAATTTAATGATTTCAATAAATAGTGTTGAATGAGATATATATAATTCGGGGGGTGGGGGCAAAGGGGACTGCTCAAAGAAAAAAGTCGTATGCATGCTCGTCAGAAAAAAACATCAACAATTTTGGCCCATTAGCGTCAAGGACATGTTTAGAAATAGGGGTGCCTTTTCAGGATAACCTTCAACATGAAGGGTCATCGTCATTTTATGATATCTTTGACGTTTAGGGTCACTTTTTGGCCAGCTATCTTAAAGAAATTACAAGAGAAAAGGCTTCAAACGTATTATGTCAATGTTTTTATGGCAGTAAAAAGTGTATTATGCCTTTGAGGGTCCATTTCAGTGTGTTACACCAACTATAGAGATCAATTTTAGTGTATTACGACATTTAGGGGTATGATTTTGATTATTTTACACCATCAAGAGTTGGAATTTGCTGCACATGATTACGACATTTAGGGTCCAAATTTGATGTGCTCTGACGAGCATGCGTACCACCTTTTTCTTAGTGAACAAAGCATGCATGCTGGCGGTAGGTATTAAATAACTACAAACATGTGTTTGAATGTATGGATTGCCTTGAAGCATACAAACTTGACTTTTTCAAGCAGGTATACACTCTCGGTCAAAAGTGTTTGCGCAAACACTTATGACCAGGAGTAAGCTAAACTATCGTTACAAAGATAAATCACCAAACCTATCTGCAAAATCAGCCAGGCTTGGCATAGGTTTACCGTCATGATCACCCGATCCATCGACACCATTAGTTCTTGTTGCATCCTTGCCAGCTGCTTGGAATTCCTCACTCGACGCGCCTCCTGTGGTGCTTGAATCCACGCTCCCTTCAGATTGATTTCTGGTCCTCTCTTTCGGCGGTTTCATTTTACTACTAAGAGTTACAGAAAGCGGCATATCGTACATGATTTTGCCTCTGAGTGATTGGATCGCTCGTTCTGCGTCTCTTGTTTGTAACTCCACAGTCGCTTGATAACAACTGAAAAAATATCAAAAAACAGTAATTAAAAACAGGAGGTATAATGGGAACTAAGTATACTTAATTAGTCCCATCCAAAATTTTAGGGTTAGGGTCGGGTCAGGGTTTGGGTCAAGTTTTGATGGGACCTAAAGTATACTTTTTCCGATAAAGTTTCTCAACACATATCCATGTTGAGACCCATATTGGGAGCTATAACACTTCGAAACCATACAGGTTGGTATCTTACTCACATATCATGATTTTTGCGATTCAGATTCTGGTTTTGCAAGTTGGTTTCCGAATGATATGGTCATGCATATACATGATTTAGATTGAAAAAACGCACCTAGTTGTTGTTCATTACTTGGTTGCCTCGCCTACTTATCAAAATTGATTCTCTTGTGCACCTGGGAAACTTGTTGCTTTACTTGTGAAGAATCTCTGGGTTGTCTTAGTCTATGACATGGTTTGTAGCTGCGACACGGTTCACTATGCCTGATTATGTTGGTCTGACATGGATGATAAGGTGGATCAGGAATGAATTTTGTTTGTTATTTTTTTCTCAACTTCTGCAAAAATCTCAATTTTGCCAGAATATGACTTTGATGCGTATATTATGCTGTAGCTCAAAATGAATAATGCCAAACTAGGCGTGGTACTAAAACCCGGGTACCCGCCCGTCATGAGCTTACCCGGTACAAAATCTGCTGACCGATTACCCAAACTGGACAATAAAATCATAGAATTTTGAACAAAAATTTATGATAAAATCATCATGTGATCCAATTGAACATGATAAATCACGACCACAATGGTCGTAGTAGACCCGTCAAAGTTCCTGTTCTTACATTGTAATTGCTCAAATATCAATTCAGTCGGGTACCCGGATACCCGACCGGAAAATAAGTCTGGTACCCCGGTAGCAAATTACCCGGAGAGTCCCAGGCCTATGCCAAACATACTGGAGGTTTGTGATGGATGGTGACATTTGTCCATATCAAAGATTTACAGGAGAGATACAAGGCACGCTTCCATTTTTATTCTGGCATGGAGACAAAATTGGGGGTATTCTGGTGTTTGCGTGCATATTGAAACACACACACACGCTTTGCGTGCAGGTTGGCGTATCATTCGCATAAAGTATTATTAGTGCAGGTTGTCTATACGCGTAACCAAGTCTCAGCACTCGTAGTTTATTTTGGCAGGAACCGAGTGGACCCCGAATACCCCCAATTAGAGCTCCGCAGGTTTTTCTCCAGGCCCTCCGGTTTTCCTCCTGCACTTAAACTGGCAAATAAATCTGACCATCTGACAGAGGACCCTCATGGAAAGCAGTGCTAGACACTGATGAGGCTATCCTCTATAAATATGTTATATTTCTACATGGCTGACGACGCCATTACACGGGCTGGTATACAAAGCCTGGTATCTCCCCTGTAAATCTATGGTCCAGATATATATGTGATGACTCACCCCGAAAGGAGGGACTTTGCAGATGAATTTTTAGTTCATCATTTCATCTGTTACAGCATTTTCTAAGCTTTAAAATGACACCTTATTGATCAAGGTGATCAAATTTTACAACAGAAAGTCTGCTGGAAATTCTCATTATTTTCTTCATTTTTTGCTACCTATTTTCCCCAGTATCTTGATTTCGGGGTGAGTCATCACATATATTGGAATAAGTAAAGTCACTTAGATTTTGATTTCCCTTGCTTTACTTTTTCATTTTACATGTAGTAGTCTGAATTGTTCCTATAACCAGCATTCACAAAAGAATACTATTTTGTCGACCAACATATTCCACATTTACGTTGTAGCCTATGGGCGAAGCAACTTTTGTGGATAATGGTGATCAAATTTACAAAAAATATAAGCAATTTTTTCTCATCTGTCGAGTAAATAAGAGCAAAATGGCTCATCAACCATGGGTTTAAAGAGCTAGTAACTCATGTCTTCCGATATAAATAAGACTATTGCACTACCCATGCCTGTTGACAGACACATCTAGCTTCTGACACGTGACCTAAAAGCCGGCTCATCGGGTATACGGTACATGTACACATGAGCCGGTATACTGGCTTGTCGAGTCCCTGACATACGTAAAGCAGTAAAGATTACTTACGTGTGTGTCTTTTTAAATGGATATTTGAAGCTGACATTTAGTGGGTTGTATGGTTTCAGAAACTCTCTCACATCTCTCTGTAGGTGGAAGAAAAAGGGAAAACATATGATACAAACTTCTTTGTCAACTCATTTCTTGATGATAAAGTTTGTCATCACAGCATTTATTAACCCTTTCAACCCTGGCCATTCCATGTGTATCTGTACCGCTGACCCGGCTCAAACCGAAGTTAAAAAACACAATCTATAACCTTAACAAGATGGTTTGCGAACCAGTAGTCTCCCCTGCGTATCAACTGCCTAAAAAGGTCATACAACAGGGTCACCATTGGCACTTTTGATCGCTGGTCCAAGACGAACAATTTGACACCTTAATCTTTGAAATCGGACAAAGTTTAAAATATGACCCAAATGGAAAGGTCGGACGACGGGGTCACCATTGACACTTTTGATCTCTGGTCCAAGATGAACAATTTAACACCTTATTCTTTGAAATCGGACAAAGTTGAAAATTTGACCCCAACGGAAAGGTCGGACGACGGGTCACCATTGACGCTTTTGATCGATGGTCCAAGACGAACGATTTGACACCTTAATCTTTGAAATCAGACAAAGTTGAAAATTTGACCCCAAGGGAAAGGTCGGACGACGAGGTCACCATTGACACTTTTGATCTCTGGTCCAAGATGAACAATTTGACACCTTATTCTTTGAAATCGGACAAAGTTGAAAATTTGACCCCAACGGAAAGGTCGGATGACGGGTCATCATTGACGCTTTTGATCGATGGTCCAAGACGAACGATTTGACACCTTAATCTTTGAAATCGGACAAAGTTGAAAATTTGAATAAAAGGGAAAGGTCGGACGACGAGGTCACCATTGACACGTTTGATCTCTGGTCCAAGACAAACAATTTGACACCTTAATCTTTGAAATCGGACAAAGTTGAAAATTTGACCCCAACGGAAAGGTCGGACGACAGGGTCACCATTGACGCTTTTGATCGATGGTCAAAGACGAACGATTTGACACCTTAATCTTTAAAATCAGACAAAGTTGAAAATTTGACCCCAACTGAAAGGTCGGACGAAAATTACTTTGATAATGATTTCCCTTGCTTTACTTTTTCATTTTGCAGTAGTCGAATTGTTCCAATAACCATCATTCACAAAAGAATATTATTTATATCGACCAACATATTCGACATTTACGTTATAGTATATGGGCGAAGCCACATTTGTTGAAAATTGTGATCAAATTTACGAAATGATGAGGAATTTTTCACCTCCGTCAAGTAAATAAAAGCAAAATGACTCATGGATCTAAAGCTTCATTATAATGCCTTCTGATATAAATAAGACTACTGAAAATTGTAACTACCCTTGCCTGTCCTGTTGACAGACACATCAAGTTTCTGACATGTGACCTTAAAAAGCCAGTAAACCGGCTCAACGAGTATTCGGTACATGTACACATGAGCCGTATACCGGTTCCTCGGTTTAAAAGTGTTAAAAAACTTGATGGCTGGTGATCTTAGCTTGTTTTCCACACTCTTCCTAGTAGGGTCAGTTGGTAGGAAAAACTTTTGTTAAGTTGGGTTTCCATGGCGAAAGCCTAAACAAGATGATTTTTAAAAATCATAGAAAAAATTAAAATCAAAAACCTAAAAAAAGCGTTGAATTTGGATGATTTTATGTTTTTGCTTCACATAGGGGACAATATGTAAACTATAAATCAATGTACCTCACTATAACATATCCTACCAAAAACTTTCTGAAAAAAAAAGTTTGCTTTGCTGGCCACTGTATAAGGAGTGTGGATGAACCAGTGTTCAATCTAGTGCACTGATATCCGGAAAGAGGAGACCTGCAAGTTGAACCTGACCTACACAGACGTGTTTAAGCAATACACCGGACTTCAGGCATCTGAATATCAGATGGCTGTGAAAGTAAGGAAGCTATATGGAGATCCATGACAGTTTGAGGACAAAACTTTACATTTAAGGCTAAATAAAATTAATTGTTTGTCTCAAAGCTCCCGCGCGCGTTAGTTTTAGTGTGCACGTTAGTTTTTCAAAAAGTCGAAAAAAAATATTTTTTTGCCGTTTTTAATTTTTTTTGAAAAATATTCTTCATAATTGACAAAAATTCCATATGAAGTCCTTTTATATTTACTTGAAACATAACATTTAATTAAATTGGTTCTTTATTCTGTTTTTGATTTTAAAAAAAGGCCAATCTTAACATTAATTTTGTATCTGACATGTAAATATATGAGGGAGTACATATGGAATAGCACTCATGACTTCTGTCACACACAAAAAAAAAATCTTAAAAAAAATAATTAAAAATAAAACCACATTTCGCATTAGTTTTTGAGAGACAAACAATTTGTTTTAGATGGCCTAAGTAAGTTAAAGGGGCAATTCATGATCAACTTTTCATGCTCAAGGTCATCTCTATGAAAATTGAGATTTTTAGCTTAATTAGAATCTTTTACTGATATATGATATAATCCCCAGACCATTCTTTCAAATGTTCTTGCACTTTTGAGAAAAGTGGGAAAATGTGTAATTTTCTATTTTTATTTTTTTTTGAGAAAGGCTTTTACGACGGGAATTCATAACAATTGGTAGATTTTAACGGGTTGAAAATTGAGATTTTTAGCTAATTAGAATTCTCGACTGATATATGATACAATCCCCAGACCATTCTTTCAAATGTTCTTGCAATAATATTTGTCCTGAAGAAGTCAGAGCTACTCCTGACGAAAGCTTGACAGTTCAAAACTTGTCCGACGGCGAACCTGTTAAAATCTACCAATTGTTTCTAATTATTGTCGGGGCCCCGACAGTAAATACTGTGTTGTAATTACTGTTGGGGCCTTGACAGTAATTACAAATACAGTAGCCTATGAAGATATTTAAAATGCTTGAAAAACAAACGGTCGGAATCAAGTGAAATTTTCAGAATACATTCATGGTGTACTCTTCTTTTTATTTAGCTAGTAAATATGTGAGGTTTTTGTCACATCAAAATCATGAATTGCACCTTTAAGCCAAATTATTTAAAACAATTCATATTTCAAAAAAAAAATCAGTTTAAACAGCTGTGTCTTTATTATGACAATAAAAGATTTTTTTTCCTGTAAAATATTGATCAAATATTGATCAATATTATAACAATTTTTTCTTAACAAAACATTTTCCTAACAAAAAATAATGTTACCTTTGAAATGAAACAGACTTATCACATGAGTGGCATCTGGTTCTGGTGCCAACGTTTTGCTAGCATTCGATATCCGCAGTCGTACGTTATTAACGATAGAAAGATCAAGCTTCTAAACGTAGCAAACAAAAATGGCGACTGACCAACTCAAAGAAAAGAAGGTGGAGCTAGAAACCAAGGTGACAGGGCTAAAATAGATACCCAGCTTGGATACCATTTTTAGCGTGTGACGTTCACTATTGTATGCTTCAGGCACTGCCGTTTGAGGCGCGCGAGATCGATCGAACGCCCTTGCGCGCCTGAATTGCTTTATGAGAGCTTGATTTATCGCGCGCCTTGAATGATACGTACCGCGTTGTCATTTTTAAAAGTCCTTTACAAATCTATCTTAGACTATGGGCCGGACCACATAGAAACTCCCAGAACGCTTCTCTATTTAGGGGTAGTCCTCTCTGGCCTTTTGACTACTCCTCCATAATTGTATCTTTGTATTTTTATCTTGTTTTGTCTATATTTTACATGTATATATTATGGAAATAAAGTCAGTTGATATGATATGATATGATAAGAAATTTTATTTACACAAGTGACATGGAATGAAATGTTCAACCACCGCGTAGTTTATGATCGGAAGTTCTTGTGTTCGTCCATTAGACTTCATGCTATACACATCGGAAACATGTACGAAAAGGAACACGATGTGAACGGTGAATTTTTTACTGGGCGACACCTCGTGTTTGTTTTGATTTTTGCTTCAGGTTTTTTCGTGTCGATAATTCACGATTGTTTGCAGTTCCACGGATCCGGATTTCTACTTCATATGACAAATCATGCCTAAATCATATAAAGTGCTTTTGTCTAATTTTCATAATTGGAAATTACAAGACATAGGATTTAAAAAGGAAGAGAAAGATGGGACTGTGTTCGTTAGTGAGGTGTGGTGTACATATGTCGTCGTCAAATCCAGAACGTAAAGAGAGATGACCGGATCCGTGGGGCTGCAATTTTATTAATAATACAGATCGCTCTCCTCATTTACTCCAGAAGAGCTTTTCTAATTGCTCTTCTACCGCTCCCCTAAAAAGCTCCAGGAGAGCTACATATTGAGCCCCTGCAAATTTCAAACGGCAGTGCCTGATGCTTGTGGCAGACTTTCCATTAATTGTCGTTTTGCTGCCTTAACAGGAACACTGGTATACGTTACATCTTTTAAGTGCATTTCGAAAAAACATCTTCAATTCTTGACAATAACATGCAAAAAATGGCACTGCCTTTACCTGCGCTCTCGATGTTCCAAATTAGGAAAAAGGCCAAGATGGTAATATGCTTGACTATCCACTTTTCAAATAGGTCAGTAACTTCCCAATCTTACTTTAATATTCCCTGACCAAGTTACTTCAAGAAAAAGGAATCTCAAACTTCAGCAGATACATGTACTACCCTGATCTTAGCAAAAATTTGCCCTCTATGAAAAATTCTACTTTTTCCTCATAAAATCCTAAATACTTAACCAATTTTCCACATACCTCTAATAAGCTGTTAGCGATGTTGCTGATTTTTAATGTACACAGGTCTGGTTCATCGGCTTTCATCTTTTTTGACCCTTGGCCCTTTTTAGGCCTTGTATCTACATGATTGGCATGTACCTCTGGTGTGTATTTATTCATATTGTGAGTGTTATTTGTACGTTGCACTTTCCCGTGTTGATCGACACCACTACGCTGCCCTAATTGCCTCCTCAAAATTGAGGTGTTTAATTCAGTTATTCTCTCTTCCAGTTCTGCTTCACTTGACGGTGTTGCAGCTGCATGTGGTTGCACCAAGGGCTGAGAATTAGGTAACTTCTGAAAAATTAAAGAAATATTACATAACATTGTATCATACTCACAATGGTAATGTTCAATTTTCCCCTTTTTTTAAGTATGGTGCAATTCTATATACAAACACATTGATGTTTTGTATGGGGCTGCTTCAAAACTCACCCAGCGGTTCCACCAGAATAAACAAGAGGTGTCTGCCGGTTCTGGCTGGTTTTGGGCAGTTGGCTTTTCTGGTTGAACTAAGGCTGGTATCGACAAACCTTTTGTCGACAATGTCGTCGACAAAACATATATCTCGACAAAAATGAAATGAAATGAAATGAAATGAAATGAAATGAAATGAAATGAAATGAAATGAAATAATAAAAAATAAAATAAAATAAAATAAAATCTTGAGGAAAATATAAAGCTTAACATAGTAATGAAATTTACCCTGATATTTTACTCGTCTTAGCTTAAGTTTTTGATCACATTTTCATATATAACATTCCATCGAGCATCGCACATTGATTTCAATTAATAAAGAGGGAGGTGACATATTCAACAAGTTGTAATTTCAATCCTCTTGACAAAACTTACTGTCGGCAGGGTCGCGACCGACTCGCAACGTCGGTCGCTCGATTTGGGGGCTTTGTCGACAATGCAAATGCTTTCTGATACCAGCCCTAGGTTGAACCGCTGGTTGAGTTGTAAAGAGGCTGGGGGCAGCCGGAATTGATTTCGAATAAAATTAATCTGCCAATTGACCTCAATGTTAAAATGAAAATCGAACCAAATATTCTGTTTAGGTCATAGAACATAAATCAATGATATACTAAAACTGTTGGAGTTAGATAATCAACTCCACTGTACATTTTTCTTTGGGCTTATCTGTCAAGAACTACTTTTTCTCCCGCAGTACGTCAATGACAATACTGGCCACAAGGTCTCGTGACATGCCAAGGCGTGATGGGGCATAGCTACCTCCTCCTGCAATACACAAAATTGTAAGAAGAAACAAACCATCAACCAAAAGGCCTAGCTGCCAATAACTAAATTTTGAATTTTGGACCAAAGATGTACAGGTCTTTCAATGTGGCTTGTCACATATAAAAGAGTTAGACTTGAACTTCTGCCCTAAGCCAAAACTTTGAAAGAAATTTTTGCATTTTTTGCATGTGGATAAATTCATGTATCAAAATACTTCCCAGAAATGTTTTAAATAAATAACTTAACATCTTGTTCCTAAACGACCACCGGGTGCTGTCCAGGGGCATTTAATTATTAGGGATCAACTTCTTAAGACACAGCTTAACCATGACTTATAAAAAGTACATGTACTGATGGAAATAATATTGAAAGTGTTTTTTAAACACTATTGACAGAGCAACATCCCATAGCAGCACAGATTATAGTCCAAGCTATATGAGCATTTAGAAGTGATGATTTAAAATCTATGGTTGTCCAAAGCAAATAATAAGGTGAATTATGATTTAAATTGCAATTTTGTTTCGAAAAATTATAAAGATGATCATTTAATAGAGCACGGATGTTTACAGTATGTAAACCATGTGTCACACATTATTATTTTTCATTGGACAAAATTCAAGCAATCCAAATCAAACATGAATTCT
>JXSR01S040321.1:705-18794 GCA_000969725.1 Ophiothrix spiculata | reverse complement strand
AAACAGAAATAAAAAAAATCAGTATTATCGTACAATAGATGATCGTTTGTAATCCTCAAATGTTTTAACATAATCTCTCAAGAAAAATATGGGATAACAGAACAAGATAATATCCCTTTTTATCATGAATGACTAACATATACGACGAATAATATTACCTTGGAGTGGCATGAAATTAAACATTTTAAAAGTAATAATCTACAAGTACGTAGCCTTCTTCTACTTCGTTAAAGATTACATTTGTAGGACACCGTAGTTATTAGAAAGTTTTATTACAGAATGTTCAATGCTGGGATTTACTTTGTTAGCGATTACAACACAAACGCAAAACAAAGTGACACCGGGCATATATGTAGTTTATCTGACATGAGATTGTCACAGTGTCAGCCGTCAATGTCCTAGGGTAGTGGTGTTTATTTTTTGTTCAATGTGAATAATTACAAAATGCAGTTGCTTTCATTTTTTGGCTCTTTTTATTATATCAGATCCTTTAAAATTGTGCAAATAAATGTTTTGTTTCGAAATATACATCTTTTAAATGTTTTATGGACTTGTATTGCATACAAAAAATAAATATAATCATGTTTTTTAAAGATTTAATGAACCTTTATCCTTTCTCTTTTTTATATTTTTTCATTCCTTTCCTCTTTTTTTCCTTGACTTTTTAATTGACCCTAAATTGACCTAAATTGACAAAACTACAACAGCAGAGCATAAATGATTCCATAATAGTTGCCTTTTGGATCCACTGTGTGCCGTTGGATTATTTTTGTTAACCAATACATATCTTATTGAATAGCCAACAGAGATATTTCAACATATTAGACCAGATACAGTTGAGAAAGGGAGCAAATTGTGTATAAATCGATTATGTATTATGTAGCAGCACGTTATGCAATTTTATGCAACAAATTAATTAAACTACTTCTAGAACTTCAAGAATACCCGTTAACATGATTTATATGTCTCGGGAAAAAAATACAATTACAGCAGATTGTTCTGAGCAACGAGTGATGTCGCGAAATGTCTGTATCTTATATAATAATGATTACGACAAAACCATATGTTTTAACATAATGCCTGAAAAGAGTAAAATAATTTGTTCTAAACTATTACTTTTGATGGGTTGATTTTTTTTTCAAACTTGCATAATAATAATAACAATAAGTAGTTATATGAAAAGTTGATATTGCCAAATGTCAGCATTGATCTTTTGGTGATTGGATTTTCATTTAGTTCACCCAGATGTTAATTATGACACTCAATCTACAAGATATAGGATCCTATGAATGAAAAATGTTTTACGCGTTAAAGGTCGCGAACGTGCGAAACGTTTGCTAAACAATAGTATGTTTTAGAATTTGATTTAATTAGTTGATTAACGACTGAACATTGAATTAAAGAAAGTCTGGAAATCCAGAATTTAAACTCTTGAAGATATTGAACTCATTGATGACATTTGCTAAAAACATATATTTTCTTTACACTGCACCTGTAAGCAATTTCCGTAATTACACTCATTTGTCAGGTAAATGCTGGTTATACAGTGGATAAAAACAAGTTGATACCAATATTATCTATTGAATACGTAGTTAATTAACTTCTGATTATTAATGTCCTAAATAATTTATGTCGGTGGTTTATTATACTTCATAACATTTACAAGAGACGTTTTTAAAAAGACGTTTTGTAAGATAAAACATATCTCATTATACTGACAACAATTGGGGAAAACCAATTCTCTTTGAATACTCATTGCCTTAATATTTTTATGCAGCTGTCCTTGCCAACAGCAAATTACAAATATGAAACTTTGATTTTTTTGGCTTATGATAGTAAAACCACTCCAAACAAATCAATTCACAAATTCATGATAATAACTCGCATTATGTTCATTCAACTTGAATTACTTGATCATAGGTCAAGAAGTGGGCATGGCAATATCAGGAGTATAACATAATTTTTGTTCACACTGTTTTATTTCCGTGGACTGGCGGAAAATAAAACCTACAACAAAACATTTGCTACCATTACATGAGAAATTTAATCCTCTTTTAAACACACAGAAATACAAAGTTAATCAAACAAATATTGATTATCTATTGTTCAAAACGTAAGCAGGGTCAAAAAGGAGGTAGCGATGGAAGCGCACGGTGGAAAAAGAAGTATTGTCTAGTACACAACATTTTGAATAATAACCAATTAGTTAAAATGTTGCCACCTCAAAACTTAGATTGTTGCAAGATCGATTTTATGACACCTGGTTTTCGCAAAAATAATTTATG
This sequence comes from Ophiothrix spiculata, assembly GCA_000969725.1. Lineage (NCBI taxonomy): Eukaryota > Metazoa > Echinodermata > Ophiuroidea > Amphilepidida > Ophiotrichidae > Ophiothrix > Ophiothrix spiculata. The sequence continues at coordinate 16,509 of JXSR01S040321.1, read as the reverse complement.
TGGTAATTTAATTAACAAGGTACACTTTTTCTAACACCTATCCAAAACTTACGTTCACTTAGAAATTAAAGGCAAATACAGCTTACTTTTACCAACATAAGACTCAGTCACATCTCGACGTATCACGGTCAGCATACGCTAAACGTACAAAGGTTTCACGTATCAAAAAAGGTTTAACGTATGCCTAACGGGTATCACGGTATAGATAACTGAAAAAATGTCTTAAGTGCAGCATCACATGGCTAAATGTGTTTTAACCCTCGTCCACCTAAGGGGTGGGTGGGGGTACTAACGGATCGTCGCTGATTGCCCCAAAACGCAAAACAAAGTGACTCCGGGCATCTAAGTAATTGTTTTTACATCCTTTGAGGTCATTTTGAAGAAAAAAACTGAGGCGTACCATCTTAGGTGGGGGTAGGGTAAGCCGTCAAAGTCCGTAGGTAGGGGGGGGGGGAGGGGATGGAAACCATCCCCCACTATATAAAAAGTCGTCATTTTGAAACATATCTGCATGCAAACAAGTCACCAGAAAGTCAAAAATGTATATGTTGGAAGCTTACTTCCTTGTTATGTATGTAAAAAGTACAGGACATATTACAATTTACATGATTTATTTACCAAAAGGTAAGTAAGACACATATTTATTGATTGTTTTTATTGATTTATTGGTCATTGATTAATCTGACTCAATTGTCTTTGTCATATAACATATGCTATTATAATCCTCTAAGGGTGAAATAAACCTGGGTAATTAATCGAATTTGATTAGAATTACTTGAAAATGTGTGTTTCACTAATAACTCAAAAGTTACAAAATGTGACTTACTTCCTTTTGTCGTGGTAGGGCAGTGTTGTATCAATTTATTGGGTATATATGAAAATCTTGCTTTAATATGACTGACAAGCTTGTTTAATCAGCTTTAAAATAATACTAAAAATATAAGTATCGGACATTCGGATACCGAGCTGTGACAAAGCAAAAAATGACAATATTGGACGGATTTAAAAAAACACACTACTGAGAAAAACGCATTTGAAAATCATAACAACTTTTAGCTCAATCTGACTGGATTTGTCTTGGTTACAAACAACTCATTTTATTCACATTTAGGGTTTTTTTTTAGCAGGTTCATTTGTAAGAATGTTTGCTTCAAGGTCCTCGGTTTTTTACAATATCTAAAAATCAACCTCCTGGCCATTTTCACTCATTTTCAACGTCAGTTCATAATATAATCGTCACATATAATCCTAATTTAAGAGATGTTGTTATCAGGCCAATATCATATCAATCAAGCACTTAAATTTTAGCTTTTTATGAAATAGTTCAGCCGCTTCGATAACACACTTGTCATATAAACTGTTTCTTAAACATGACAAAATAAGCCTTGTACAATGTTGTAAAGACATAAAGACCGCAACCAGATGGATATGTCACGATCTGCTTACATGAAATACGCGGTGATGCGTCCTTTCCTATTTGATTTGATGATCACATGAGTGACAACGAAATAGAAAAGGATGAATTGAAGCTTTAAGTCATGAACAAGAGCAGCTGAATGTATATGTTATTAATTGTAACTGCAAATTGTTGCTATACTAAAGGTTTAGGATATGATCATATTCTCATAATCATGCAGGGCTCAACCGAAATAAGTACATTTGTGATGTCAATTTAAATTTAATGCCCATATTTTTAGATATACATATAAAATCCAAACTGTCACCTCGAAATGTTTTAATACTCTAGGAGATATAAAATAACATGTAAAGTAAACTGGTTACTGAAAATTGCAAACATTGGATTAGTTTATATATCACCATGTATTACAATAGTCGTTTAAATTACTAACTCAGTAAAAAAACGGATACTTCTTTTTTAATGGCGTCGAAAATTCTAACATTAAGAGAGGGTTATATGCGCAAATTGCCTGCTGTAATTTACCGACTTATGTAACTTGAAATTTTACAAACACCAAACAAACCCTTATCGAGAGGACAATTAACCATAGTGGTACAAAATGACATCTCTTAGGTGGCGTAGTTTTGCGGTTTTTGAGTATTGATTAAAAATTATCCAACTTGAAATTTTATTGTAACATTGTAACTATACAGGACGTTTTTTGTGATTTACGACATGTCGGTATATCTTCTGTGTATTACAATGTTAAATATCTTTGTTTTCATAACCCTCTGTGTACATACTGTACATTAGGTCTGTTTTGTAAATTATATCTTATGAAGTATGAAGAGTATACTTTACCCAGGTTTACTTTGTTATTATTGACAAGTTATAGTATCGAGTTCATCCTTCCACACAAAAGAGACCCGTAAACCAAAGTATGGGATCGGCTATTGTCTTTTACGTGGAGAATGAGCGTCAAAGAACACGGAGATTTTTGCTTTTGCTTTCGAGCGTGTAAACACAAAGAATTTGTTGCGTATTGCAACCTTTCAAGTGGTGATCTACTTATCTTTTTTTTTATAAATGTTTTATCTATTTATTGTGTATAAACACTTAAGAGAGATGTTGTTATCATGTCAATATTACATCCATCAACCAGTTCCATTTTAGCTTTAGATAATAGAGCTCAGACACTTTGATAATAACAGAGAATAACATAGTTGTCAGATGATCTGTTTCCCAGACATGACAAAATAAGCCTTGTAAAGACGTGAAGACCGCAACCAGATGGAGATGTCACGATCTGCCTACTTGAGATACGTTGTGTAGCATCCTTTCGCATTTGATTTTAGAACGTCTACGACATGATGGAGAACGAAATAGAACAAGATAAACGAAAGCTTTAAGACATGAAAAGTGGAAAGTAACAATTGGTATATCGTAACTATTTTAATGATAGCAACAGCATTTATCGTAAGCTTAGACGTGCTGCGATAAACCTATTTCAGAAAGAAAAAAGAATGGAGAAAGAAATAGTGCTTTTAGTTAAGTGGTTTGATAATTGCTGGTTTTTGTATAGCGATTTTCCAGTTAGATCAAACCGCTCATGATTCGCTATTCGCTGCAGGTATCAATCAATCAATCAATCAATCAATCAAATCACTTTATTCACAATATATATTATTACGTATATAGATCGTCAAAATCATTTCACTTCATTTTGCGGTCTTTTCAAGCGCATGTACTATCGATATATGTGATGACTCGCCCCGAAGGGGGGGGGGGGGACTTTGCGACTGAACACTTTTCAAGATACTGGTGAAAATAGGTAGCACAAAATTAAGAACATAATATAAAAAAAAATAGCAGATTTTCTGTTGTAAAATTTAATCGCCTTGATCAATTTCGACAAATAAGGTGTCATTTTAAAGCCTAGAAAATGCTGTTACAGATGAAATGATAGACTCAAAATTGACATCATCTGCAAAGTCCCCCCCTTTCGGGGTGAGCCATTACATAATACCCTTTATGCTGAACCCGAATCATTTGTTTTTTGTTGCTTAATTATTTGTTTTAATTAAGAAAATAAATTATTGAAATCTTTGATTACTAATGAAAGTGATTTTTTCTAACATAATTATATTTTGCAATTCTATGGTGGTTTCCATTCTTTAAAATAGGTAATCGATTGCATGAACAGATTAATAAGATCATCTTTAATTACGGTACTTTGTGAATTCAAAATGAGTTTTTGATAGATTCTTATAGACCTTTAATTTGTGCATCATCCTCACATATTTTTTTTCACAAAACCTCCCTAAGTGGGTTAAAATCCGAATATGTTACTTTTATGCCAAAACATGGACATCGTATGACCATATTTTGGCATAAAAGGACATAATGCCCATATATGGTAACTTTTTTTAAACATGCCCACGTGTTAAAAAATTGATATTTTTAATCTGCATAGCTTTATCAAGAATTGAAAAAGGAATTTTGCAAACATTAGGAAGAAGAAGAAGAAGAATTAACTTTATTTCCATATAACATGTATAATAAAACTACAATATATACAAACAACATGAAATAAAAAACAATTTAACAAGAGTAGCATATGGAGGAGTAATCAAAAGGCCAGTAAGACCTGATCACGATTACCCCTTGTTAAGGCCTATATAAGCAAAATAAACAAAATAATAATACTTAACAAACCATCACACAAGACCAACACCGGTTCCAAAACAAAATACAAGATGATAGTAAATCATACGTTTTAAGAACGATGACAAGATATTATATTAAAGTAGATTTACATAAATTTCGAACATGCTTAGTTGACAATAAATATATAACTTAGTCGTTTAAGGAATTCCATATTTTTGGAATCCTCATACTTTTATCTGTAAAAACAAGTTTGTTTCTAGCTAAAAAATGACTTTACTCTTATGTTTTATATCATGTCCTTTTTTTTACAGAGCCCTAATACAGACCTGGTGGAAGCCATTGCCACAGGTGAGTCTATTAGTCAACCTTGCTTACTTTAACATTTGAACTGTAATACTTAAAAGTGCATACGGTGTTTTATAATTATTATAAATATTTGTCTTTGAAACTGTGCACATAGATATATCAACTCAATATAATTCATATACAAGAAAAACAATATAAAAACCCGCCATTCCGTTTCAAAATGGGAGCCAGATATTTAATGTACGTCACATTGTCATTTTTTACGAAACATTTCCCGCCGCAAATTTGAAATCTGCTTTTCCAAAGTAAATTGTCAATGATATTTGCCTCACAATAACGGATTATTATTAAACACACTTTGCTGAAACAAAAAGATTAAAAAGTTATTTCGTTTCGATTTTAGGGACAAAGCAAAAATTTGATCAGTACCAACAATTTTACCTATTTAAGCTAATTATCTCAAAAACGACTCTATTGATTTGATTTTTTGCACTCAAACATGCGCAACCCCTATCTTGTTAATTACTTAAGCAGATTTATTGGGTTATGCTGTGTTTTTGCGCTACGCACGACAGACAAATCCAGGGTCCAATTCCCGCCCGTATGCACTTAGGTGTTAAAGAGAACAAACGGGAAGTTGATTGAAACTGTGTTGCTTAATGTAATTGCAGCTGCAAGTAAGTTTGAACACAAAGATACTTAGAGTAATATATAATTCTAAATAATTGCCTTGAGCATTAAGGTGTGCTGTAGATAAAGTAAGGCGATCGCCATTTTTATCAATATAAACAGCTGTATAATTCTGTTTCGCATTTTTCTGAATAGTAGTCTGTAAACTCTTTCTAAAACTGAACCCCGTTATTCAGTGTATTATTCTTTGTTTATAAATGCATTTAAGCCATATTTATGGGTGTTAAATTGTGCATGGCTTAAAACATGCATAGACAATCTGAGATTAAAAAAAGTCGTTGGCTCTTTTGTCATTTTACCAAAACTGCATCTGCGCTAGATGAAGAAAATTAATAGAAGGTAAAAATGAATCTTGACAAAACACCCACAGAGCTGAAAAAGTTGCTACCATGATTTAAGCATGGCTGTAAGCTCTGTTTCTTAGAAAATCTACTAAAATAGTCCTTGTTTGTTCTTATGTTTACATTTTTCATATGCAAATTTCCTAATCAGATTATATCTTTAATTTCGAGTTTATTACCGCTTGCCTTTTCATCATGGTCAACACATGATCAGAATCACTGCTTATGCATTTAACAAACCTTATTTGTGCACCGTATTTTGTTATTACATGTCGGAACCTATAGTCATGTTTTTCATTTTGAGACACCAATAACACCAAGTTATTCCAGACCACAAATCAGATAGTCCTTTTTATTGAAATTGGCATCATGATTTGACAAGCTCACCCTGTCCAATATATTATCACCTTAAGTAAGAAATATTCGTCTTCAATGTTGACATAGCATGGTGTTATCGGTTTCACGAAATTAGAAAAATGTAGGGTCCGACAAGTGACGGGTCACATTCATTATATTTATAGCAAGTTATAATCAAGCTAGGATCGTGGCTAGGGCAGAATATTTGAATAATGATTACAGATCATACAATTCATCAAATGAATTTTGGGTTATTAAATTTTTACCCAAATTATCTCCCACCAATTGGTAACATACTTAAATTAAGCGAAGTTAGTTTTCACTGTTTACGCACCAAGTTATATGGTATGTGAAACATCATGCTCATTGACATCATTGATATTTTAGTGTCTTATTGCCGAGTTGTTGTGAAAGAAATATCGATTTAGCGCCATCTACAGGTAACCACTATTTGATATGATTTTGTTGTATATTTTTCTGGCAATTCATTAAAAGATATCCATTCACTTTCCTGATAATGTCATGGTAGCAGATAGACAGTTTGATATTCAGAAGAAAAGTCTCCTTTCTAACAAGAAGAACAATATATAATGCAAGACAAATTACAATAATATGATGAAAAAAAGATATCCACTCCAAATTGAATTTTACCATTGCGATTTGACTAAGATCGGATAATTTGAAGCTTTAAACTACTCAGATCATTGAAATGTTGCGTTTCTTGACCAAAGGTCGTTAAAATGTTTAAAAAATATTTGTTATTGTCATTTTAAAGAGTATGCTGTTGGTGAAACCAATAAACAATATAATTCAACTCAAGCGGTAGTCCAACAATATGTTATGTAGTGCTCCCTCATGTTTCGCCAAAAGTAGAACATAGCCCGCCACGATATGAAATTTTAACCAGGTGTGATCCTTATGAAACAATGCCAAATGCAAGGTACGAGGAAAATAAGTAGGAATTCAGAATATGATTTCTTTTCTTAAAAGGTATCACCGAAATAATTGGAATAAAAGGTAGGCGTTGTCGCTCAGCTTTATACTTGTATGTTGAATACCAAAGTATCAAATAACGTAGTTTCAAATATAACACTATTCTAAATGTTATCCTATTCGTGTTTTAACTTAGTTTAAATCAATCCATAAACCTTTAATAGTATTTATTACAAACTTTGATATCATTATCAATATTGCAGCATGCAGACCAATGTTTATTCACCATAAAGGTGTTAAGGTATTGCAAGCTGTATTTGCTCATATTATTTCTTTACGCATAATCAATATGTATTCAGGTATCAATAAGATGGAACAGTGTTACATTTCAGTATGAAATACTATGCACAAAGTGTTTGTTACATTGCTGTAACAGTATACAACACAACTCATTCTTGACATTTCGAAGGCTTTAGTGGTGTCATTAGATTTCAAGGCTACCAGTATTGCGTTATAAAGTATGGAGTTTTACGTTAACTATTTTATGTCTTGTGTCTGTATCGTTGACAATGTGAGTGATTTTATTACATTCAACAAGCACGGGATACTACCTGTAGTAATACTATCTTCATGAAACAAACAAATCATCAAAGGTATAAACTTGTTAAACATGTTAAATACACTTTCTAAAGTACAAGATAAACCCCTTGATTGAATTTAGTGAACATTTTTTTTTTTACTGTATCGTAAAAATGTTTCACAACAATTGTGCGGTTGTAAAACATTTCCGCGGTAAATGTACAATGTGTTTATTCAATTTCTCTCTTCGATGGGTAAACAAAATCTGATTTGTCTACTGATATACTTCAACATGATCATGTGATCAACTGTTTTCGTATTCTACTGTGTGCAATACTGCAAGCTACAAAATGAAACGTGTCCATCTAAAATTCTTGCGTAGCGTGCATAGGAAACCAGAGGTTAAGAAGCTGATCCCTTTAAAGCAGAGATTGCATCAAGCTATGGCATATGACACATCATTATTATAATAGTTGACATTAAGTAGTGTAAAACTGAGAGGTTCTGCAAGAAAATCACTTTCGCGCCATATACGTACATTTAATAGGGATCAAACAATGTTATTATTTTTCTTTGCTGGTCATCTTAATTCCTCATCGGAATAATTAAGTTTCTCATCGGGGTAATATCCAAATTTTAATCAGTGCAGTTTAAAATATTGAGAAGAGAAATACCCATGGTCGTACCAAAAATTTAAGAAACAATTAGGTGCAAGATAAGAATAGATTTTTTATCCATTAGTGCAAAGTAGCATACCTCTTGACTAATTACCGATTGTCAGGTTCAAGATATCATATTTCAATTGCCACTTCAACCAAAAAACATTTTCATTTAATATTTGTCATATTCCTGGTTTTTTGCTTTCTTTTTTAGGTCTCTTTTTTCGTTGTTCCCCTTCTTTCTAGTGTAAAATGTTTATGGGTAATGTTATTTTGTTTTAAGTGAGTTATCGTTAAATTTCAATAATACTTTTTCGCAGGTAGGAAAACATTTCAGCACTATTATTTTCTTTTTTCGTTTGTATTGGAGCGGATTGATTTCGTCAAAATATTTCACAAAGCGATAGGCAAGTCAGAGAAAACTCAGAATGTCTACAAACTTCGTATACTTTTGTCATACGAGGTGAATAAGCTGCATAAGCATCACCATTGCATACCGCTGTTTGGCAGCAATGGAATGTTTTGGCTGAAAGGCTTAGCTGTTGAAAATCAATTGCATGCCCGAAGTATACCTAACAAATTAAAACGAATGTGCGAGAGAGACACAGTTACAACTACATTACAATGTTATATGTTACAATATGGTAAATTGAAATATCGCTTCCACATTTTGAGACAAATGCAATAAAGATGCAATTTAGTACCTTTATTGATTTGAATATTATGTGACATTCATCTCAATAACGTTTCTTTTATTTCAGACGTAAATCAAATAATATCTAAAGCTCGCAAAATCTTGTTAGAAAATTTGCCCAGACTTGTACCTTCAAGAAATAAATGTTTTATTTAGTGTGTAAAAAGGAGTTCATTCACACGAAAATAAAACATTTCGGTGTCTTGTTTCACATGATTTTGATGGGTTTTCTCTTGTTGTTCAATATGAATGATGAACCTCATTGTGAAGAGTATAATGACTTCGATTTTACCGGGAATTTTATTGCTTCTTTTCGGAGTAGATATCTTTCAAAGTACATTAACTTTGTCTTATACGTGTGGATGCCTTGATATGACTTAAAACAAAATGAGAAATTCATATCATTTCTATATCATTAAAAATTAAATTAATTTAAAAAAAGATGTAAACAAACATTGCATAAAAAGGCACGAATAAATCATGCTAATATTTCTACTAAAAAGATGGCAGATATTCCACAAAACACAATTTAGAAAAACTAACGGATAAGTAATTGGGAGGCAAAGACCTATAAAATGTTTTAGCTCGCACAAAAAACATATATAAAAAACAAAGACAGGGTAATGACGGCTCAAAATGTAGCAATCGTGTTAAGCAAGAGTTTTAATGGACATTTTATAGAAATGTTATTTCTGCTTTTTCAATACTTAAATCATTCATTCATTCAATCAATACTTTATTTCAACACGGTAAAAATCATTTCAACAAAGTTGTTCTGCAATTGATCCGTATACAGCAACATTAAACTTAGATACTACAAAACAAGAGTTTGTTCCAAAAATGTGCATAAAATTGAACAACAGTTAAAATAATAAAACAATAAAAATACAAATATAAACAAGGTTATCTACGAGGGGTATCAACAAGTTTAAAACTTTATCCAGAAACAATGGAGCCGGGAACGTAATTTTATTACTAGATACTTAAAGCATCTTTACATAGTCAATATGCAAAATAACACATTTCTCCCACTTTTACCCGACTATTCATAGACCGTTGTTGTAGGGGTCCACTCTGTTGAAAAAATCAGTGTTTGTATTTCAATGAAAATCAACATTTTTAGGTCAGCTATGTTTTATTACATCATTGTGACGTCATTCAACGACCAATTTCCATAATTTTGGTATCAATGGAAAGAAGAAAACATACCCTTTACTATAGTATCACCAACTAAACTCTGGTCATGTCATTAAAATGTACTCGGTTCTGTAATCCTTCAAATGCAGGGACTTAATTATGCCGCATGTCTCAATTTCCTCAATACAGCTTAAATTTTAAGTGGGTAGGTAGATAGCATCAATTGCCACCTTTGAAAAAAATAAAACTAGTTATGAGACTTTTTTTGCACCATAATGTACATAAAGACGAGTGGCTATTTTGACAAAATTTCATTTATATAGCTCAATCCCTTCTCGGTAAAGTTTAAAACATTTTGAAACCCCCCTCAAATATATGTTATAAAAAGAGGTCCCATATATACATATATTGAGCAATTACAAATTCAAACGATAACGCCATTAAGAATATAGACATTAAATATTGTAAATGATACATAATATATAGAACAGTAAAAGGTAAAAATTAGTTAAAACAGGGTGTCCAAAAATTAACTCCCCATTTTTAAATGCTTATAACTTTAAAACCAGGATTCGCATGGCAACTATAGACATATGTATTGATAGAGGAAACTTGTAGAATTAATTTGGTACCAACCATGATATAATTGCCACTTTTGAAAATCATTTTCAACGTAAATTACGTCAAACGTAAAAAGCCTACTTTCATACTCAGAAGAAAAACAAATGTGCGAGTCACATGTAGAGTAGGTGGCAATCTTTGAAGACAGGAGAATCATTCATGATCATTGTAATGACTAATTCAGCGAAAAAGCTTTTACAATGTTAAACCAAAGATTTTTGATTGTGGTTTTGTCTTAATAATTACATAATGCTTATTAAAATGTTTTTAATTTGTCAAAGCGTAACTCTCGGGTTTATGGTCATCTTTAAATGGTTCACAACAGCATTACTCCTTATTACACATTCAAAGTTACACTCACAGGGACATATCAAATTACCTCCTTCTTACCCAGATTAAGCTGCCTAGTATTTCAGAATATGTTCTAGATGGCCTCCTTGCAGATTTCAAAAAAATATTTTACTCTAACGACAAAGCTCTGGACGTTTGTGCATGCGTTCTTCTTGATCTTCCTGTTTTCACTGATGATGTTCTGTTTCAGGTCAGAAATAGTCCATGGTGTTGGGATGTACTGTCCTTCAGATAACCCTAAAAAGTAATCGAGCAGAAAGTGAAAGGGCCAGGGGTTCTTTGTCTTGAGCAATATGATTGTTCATGAAAAAGTTAATTAATAAAGCCATTCTAAACCGTTTAGCTGTATAAGGCCTCATGTCGTCATAGTGAAGTGGCAGAAGAGTATCAACACTGTATGGTATATTGGCTCAACCACTTTGAACTTTCAGACCTTCTTGCTATCTTAGAAATTTACTGATTGCATAATGTTTGGTATCATAAGAATTCTACAAGTTTCCTCTATCAATACATATGTCTATAGTTGCCTTGCGAATCCTGGTTTTAAAGTTATAATCATTTAAAAATGGGGAGTTAATTGTTGGACACCCTGTACATAAACATTATAATACAGAAGTAAAAGGTAAAATCAATTTATATATTATACATTTAATACAGCTGTAAAAGGTAAAAGTTTCCTTTAGCAAATATAGTAAAATAAAATGATAAATGAAAATTGCCGCTTATTGGTTATTGCACTCTCTTTGATATAACAACTTTTATAACAAACTTGATATATTGCACTAATCTTTCTTTTAAAAATGTCGGAAAGAGAGTTCCATGTTTCAGCACCATGGTAAGAAACAGATCTTTTCACGAAATCAGGTTTTTTTTGCCTAGGAATGGTAAGATTTTTATAACCATGAAGGGAGTAATTCGAATTTTTTATGTTAAATAATTATTTGCTGGTAAGATATTGTGGTGCCTGATCATTTATAATTTTAAACATGGTCGGCGCAAGATGAAATGTTTGTATCTCTCTTAATGTCTTTAAATTCAGTAAATGAAGTACATCGGTGCTAGAGTCATACTTTGAAACACCAGTTATGACCTTGGCGGCCCTGTTCTAAATCTGTTGCACTCTTTGATCGATTGTTTCATTGCACGTCCCCCATTATAGTATCGCAGTAGTCGAAATGGGGTGAAAGAATACCATTGTATAATAACATTAAATTAATTGAAGAAACATAAGGTTTTGCTTTCCTTAATATATACAGAGATGAGTTGGCTCTTTTAACAATACTTTGAACATGCTGGTTCCACCTTAAGCTCTCGTAGATCAATATGCCAAGATGTTTACAGGACCTCAATCGTGTGAATTTAACACCATTTATTGTTATATTAATGTCATTGTCACAGATATTAGCTATAGACGTGGCTGGGATCCTAAAATAATAAGTTCGATTTAATTACATTTAAACTCCGTTTGTTAAATGCAAGCCACTCATATACTTTACATAGATCGTTATTTAGATTGGGTTTTTTTTCCAAAAAATACAATGCTGTGTCGTCTGCATACATATTTATAAATGTGTTGTCCGAGACGACTTGAGGCAACTCATTGATGTATAAATTGAACAGTACAGGTCCTAAGATAGATCATTGTGGAATGCCACATTGTACATAAGCTTCTTTTGATATTACACCGTTAACCTTTGTAGTTTGAGACCTGTTACAGGTCAGCAACATGTCTTGTTTGACAGTCATGGATATTGGAACGTTTGGTGAAATATATTAACAGAATATTTTGTTCATTAACACTCGGTGTACATATCACTAATCATGAACGCAGTACTATTAGCAAATAATGATCCAGTATGATTTACTTCTAAAATGACTTTTACACAGTCCTGATTGCCTGCAAACCGGTGTAAAAATGTGTTTTGTTGTGTCCTACCGGGTGGGCAAATGCGTTAGGGTCTGTCACATATCAACATTAACGTACAACTCTACACTGCAAAAGTGTTGCGCGAAATACGTTGTAGAAATCACTTTAAATATTTGTTGTTTAAACTGTTGAGCAAAATTCATGCAATATATGATGAAAGCTAGAAGTTGAGAGAATAATTAAATCTACAACGTTACGCAAGACGTTGTGAAAAACGTTGAGCGTATTATAGTTGTTTTCTACAACCGTTGAATGAAAGAAGGATAAAATCTCCAACAGATGCCTGAATTTCTTTAACGGGTTTCCTAGTTTACACTTACACTCGAGAATCAACCGGCTATCATGGCGTCCGCTGGGAAAGATCTCGCTCAGCAAATGTGCTTATAGAACGTCTTGAGGGGACTTTTGCAGGCGAGTGATGTGTATAAAATGTTCCATAAAAGACGTGGAATATGATTGTGTTAATTCTTGAACAACTTTCGTAATGATGCGGTTTATGTGCAATCCTTCAGAACTTAATGTGCCTTGTGATTTTTTTACCACGTTTTAGCATAGGGAAATTCCTGCCAGTTGCGGCTCAGATTGATTTTGGGCTGATGACTCCTTGGGGGTATGCATGTCACGCAAGTACAGTGTATCCTTGATTGATTGATTGTCATTGACATCATAATTAGACCTAGCACAATCATATTCCTCGTATTTATAGTGTAGAACATTACATACACAACACTCACGTTCTAGCCCCTATTCGCTGACGATAAGTTACAATTGGGATAATAACTAAAGGACAAAAGGCTAAAACAAATATCCAACACATGAGCCCGCATATGAGTAAACATCATAAATACATTATTTGAAATTTATAATAGGCCCTTGGGTGGGGGCACTGACCTGGAAATGGGGTACTGGTATAAGAAATGCTCAACATTTGATTAAAGAAAATACACATTAAGCAACATTTGGAATACATAATAAACAAATTGTTGTTGAATAAAGACATGCATCTGTTGAGCAATTATTGAAATTGCTCAACTTCGGATCAACAGCAATTACTCAACTTTTTGTGTAACAATGTTTCCCAAAAGTGTTGATGGTTAATTACTCAACAGTTGAGATGCAACCTCCTTGAGCAACTTTGAGTAAAATGTTGAGCAAATGTTTGCTCAACTTTTTTGCAGTGTAAGAGACAAGTAAACTGGAGGAATACCTAACGGAATGTCTAACGGAAACCAACGTATGGATAACGAATTGAATGTTTCCCTTATTTCACAAGGAACATAAAGTAGGTGAACATTTGACCTACTATCGTTGATGTATGTCGCAATTGCTATGAATAGTGACGACTATCTCATGATCTAGTGTGAACACATCTAGCTCTTGCTGCTGGATATAACAACATTGCACGGTGTTAGTAGACTGATTAAGCGTTACATGCAGGGTTAATGTCAAATGTTTAGAGAATCCAGACATTTTGAAATGGTAACTTAAAGATGTTACAAATGCTCCTACGCAAAGAAGTATAATGTTATCATATCGATGTTTGATGTCGATTACAAACAAGAGACTCGGATGTCACTTTAAGACAACACAGTCCTCCAAAATTAGCTAACAGATCTATGTCTAGAATTTTTAGAGAAAATTAAATATTTGAAATACTACTGTGTTCAAATAGGTGTGTGTTAAAAGTCAAGGCGTTGATCAGTAAGCCGGGAGTTTGCGATATTTCCCTTTCCCCTACACGATATTATGCAGTATAATGATGTTTAACATGAATATTAATGAGTCAAAAACATTTAAAAGCCCTATAAAATCCAAAATATAGCCCTGGAATGCAAACAATGTTGCACATTTATGTATAAACACTGTGTAAATATAATGCAATTAGATTTACAAAAATAGGTGTGACATTTCATGCAATATTACTGGCAAATTAGTTCACCCCATGTACCTTCCAAATTGGCTGGTGATTTTCTTGAAAAATATCAATTTAATATAAAATATATATTTATGACGATACGTTTATAGCAAATTTTAAACATTATTTTTGAAGTCCTGTGAAAATCTTGCGTTAAAGTATGTTAAAACAAGAATGATGTAAGGGTCCCTTATTTAACTCTTGACACTAAAAGGTACTAAAAATCCGGACGTGCAAAATCGAATGTTCCATATTTTTGCGCATGTATAACCAATTACTTGAAATAGATAGGATATTACACCGCCCTGGAAGGTTAATATCTAGATATGTTTTTCGCGGTGTTTAATTCTATATTTTAGGCAATATTTGTCATAATGAAACCACTTCCTGTTTCAAATACGGAAAATATCGACGGACTGATTTTTCATGTTTTATTTTTTTACGAATAAACTAAAACATTAAATGCTGAAAAAATTACTAATTTGCTGAACTTACAAATAAATAATTCACGGATAATATGCTGAAAATATAATGTCACTCTTCAAATGTTGAATTTTATTTTCAGTCACTTCACTTCAATCTTTTCGCCATTTTCTAAGTTCTCTATGGAAAAATGAACCGAAAAAATCTCAAAATTTTGTCTGTGCAACATATTAAAGATTGGAAATTCAGATAAAATACGATGTCTATTTTCAATTCAGACACAGAATAAAATAATGCACAAACTAGTTTTCTTTTAATCTCGGACATTTCAAAGAGATATTCATTCGGGATTTTTCGATTATTTACCATGTGGCCTGACCATGCTGATCGTCCCTTTTCGTCAAGACTCGCCTCTTGTCGTATTATAATTAATTGCATTTTGCAAAATATTTGACCTGGTGTCACGCCTATATTCTTACACAGACTTATGATGATTATATCATCAATATCATGCTAGGAACGAAAGCCTTCGATTTTGAAAATTCTATCTGGTGAAATCCATTAACACCATAGTCATGCAATTTCACGCATCCGTAATTAAGCATAGCGTAAACAGGCAAGGGGGTACTCATTTTTTTCATTGTATTGCCAAGCGTGCTGTCAGCAAAATACTCAGTCAAGGATTGTATAATCATATTATTAACGGATGCTTTTATCTCAAACAAAGTTGTAATAAAAAATAACAACAAGGCGAGTTCTAGATGGTACCATGATAGGAAACATGCATTGATACGACTAAAATATG
>JXSR01S040318.1:0-12550 GCA_000969725.1 Ophiothrix spiculata | reverse complement strand
ACAATGTGAATATCAATTTTGAAAAAGAAATTTTAGAAGAAATATATTAAGAGCATAATAATTGAAGACCTGAATTGCTAATTTGAAGAGGTTTATTTATTTATTTAATGTCTTATTTTATACATATCATTCATCTACCTCTTAAGTACCTGAAAGAAGGCCGTAATCATTGAAGATCAAATACGTAGAATGCATTCTCGATTGTGTGCAGAGAGAATCTGTGATCAGATCTCGCACACAGTGACGGGGTTGCCTTTGGCAACAAGCACTTCACAAGTTACTAATTCATTTAACACATGAATACGTAGGTCAACCTGGTCAGCTTATTATCTACAGAGGGTGCTCAATATAGATTTTAATCGTAACACATGTGAGAATGAAAGATCAGTCAATATTTGTTTTATATAAGATTTTGTTTTGAAAGGGTAATAGTAAAAGACTATTGACTAGCTCAAATCATGCCAATCGTTAATGATATAATTAAAGTCTATCTATCCACATGTAATAATGATTTTGATAGGTTCAAAGTTCAGAAGTCGTCACTGTAGCACTAGCATAGTGTCACAGGGGTGAAAAGGCAGACGAAGAAGTTTTCCTCTTACATGGCTGTTCTTGAGGCATACAACTTTCAAATACCATTGCCTCAAACCTTGATATTGGTAATCACACTGCTGGAATATTTCTGACGAAGAAGTGTCAATATTTTTTATCATTATTATTTTAGAATTATGGGTCAAAATTACCATACCCGTGTCCGTACTATCTGCAGCCTTTCTCATAACCATCATAGTAAACATAATCCACAACTGTCGGAGTGGCCATATTTCTTGTTTAATTATTTTAGAATTGTGGGTCAAAATTACCATACCCGTGTCCGTACTATCTGGAGCCTTTCTCATAACCATCATCGTATTGAAGCATCATTCACAACTGCCGGAGTGGCAATATTTCTTTTTTAATTATTTTAGAGTTGTGGGTCAAAATTACCATACCCGTGTCCGTACTATCTGGAGCCTTTCTCATAACCATCATCGTCAGCATCATCCACAACTGCCGGAATAAACGTGAGCAACGTCTCATTGAAGAAAGCCGGAAAGCTGTAGAGGTAGACCTTTCTAAGAAGGTTGACTATGGTTTCATGTATGACAAGCCAAATGACGAAAAGGAAGGCGAGGAAACTGAAGAGACGGCATATGAAGGGGATGCGGAATCCGATGATCTTGCTAGTCTTGCCATGGGGTCCTTTCCTCCGACTCCATCCAGATCACCAATGCCGGGTGTAAGGCTTCGCGTCTAAAAACATTCGCTCGCCCGAGAGACATTCGCTCGCGATGTTCGCTCTGACTTTTTCTCTCAAATGAAAGAACATTATTTACAATGCTTTCAAATGGGTTAAATCGATGTTAGCATTACTTGCATTGATATTTTCGTCGACTTAAACAATATATAATCATTTTAATTGTCATTCACTCTTAATTTGAGCGAATACATCACGAGCAAATGTCTCTCAGGCGCGCGAATGGTTTTGGACGTCAAGTAATTTTTCTAAACTCTAAAAAAAAATTCTTATTAGATAAAGCAGACAAAATACCTAATATTTATTGAGTAAAATCTAATGCATTTTTTGAAGTAAGATATTGATTGACTAACGGTCGAGACCGATATTGGCAAAAAAAATGACAGTCTTGTCCATTTAGGCACGACTGTGAAACGTTTCCGATAGAGCTATCGGATTCCGATAGACATATGACATTGTTTTTCTCATAAGCAAGATAATTTTTAATCAATTTTTGTTTGATAAATATCATTATTTTACTGTGTGGGACTGATTGAAGAATAAAAATGGATCAATTTTCACATTTTCTGGTACTGATGTATATTCTATCGTAAACACTTGTCGGAATCCGATAACTCTGTCGTATTTATAACACAGTTGCGCCTTACACGACAGCTTTAAGGGTTCATTCGTTTCTACTTTAACAAAAACACGATGCTGCCAGAATTCAAGGTAATAAAACTTATTTTTACCAAACTTGTTTTTGGTCAAACAACAAACTGTCAGCTCACAATTTTAAATATCATTATTAATTGTAGCGCTTTTCATTACGTGAAATTCACTACTTACACATTTCGTAAATCAAATATTTAAATTTAGCATGTGTCAAATTTATTAAGTGACTTCACCTTATTCACACGAGTAAAATGTAAAACTTAAGGTTCATAGATCATTAAATCCTGGAAACCTTATTCATTTGAAAAGTGCCACTAGAAATGTGCATTTTGGTTAGAAATGGCAAAGGTTAACTTCATTAACAGACTACAGAATTAGTAGTCGGTTTATGTTTTCAGCTTCACAATTCCTTTATTAAACAGTCAATTATATACTTTTTCAATTTGATATTTATTTAAAAGGTCCAAAATCACAATATTGGAATACTTTTTTCGTGTAAATTTAAAGCAAGTTATGCCTTTACCGGGTAAAAATTCAATCAACGACCTGTACCTCGCAATTACCGTTACTTTAGAAATTGACAAGGAGTAACAGGGTATTTTCAAAAATAACCCGGATAGCACAATTTTAATATTTAGTTGGGTATTAATACATATCAAAATTCCGTCATTTTTGTTATTTACCTATAATTATGGATATTTTTGAGTAAGGGTATTGAGCATTGACAATAAAGAAATTATCAAGAAAAATAACCACACAAGAAAAATATTTTCCTGACTATTAAACTTTATTTTGCATACACGCAAATAAAAAGTTTCAATAATTTCACAACGAACATTTTAAGTATTCGTACAATGATAAAAGCAATGATAAAATGTCTTACATGTATACTGTAACAGCTTGTAACGTATCTCGAACTTTTAAATTGCCTTTTTTCATCAAATTAGCGGCGAAAGCTCCTAAACCATAGACATGTTAGAGGGAACTGTACTCAGATAGCAATGCCAAATTTCGAAGTTACATTATTCTAATTTAACATACAAGTCATGCATCCCTATCAACTGTTGAGCAAACAAAAGCATTTGCTTTAATTTGATTACATTTTTGCAAATGTAATCAAATCTACTTTACAATATATCTCTCATTCATCCATACAGAGGAGAGAAAGACGACCAACACAGGATGCATCAGTTGGAGCAAATTTAGAGAGTGGGGATGAATGGGATGCTGGTACATCTGCTGCAGATGTAAGTTGCAAAATACACTTGTTGGTCGGTTAATTGTTTGGTTGTTGCTGTTTTTGTTTGTTTGTTTACCTCGGTTGGTCCGTGACGGACACATGCCATTAGATCCATGATGAACTTATGGTCTCTTCCAAGCTCATACAAAAGTACCAACCTCATAGCCAGAAATGGCTAATCTATTCATGGTGGCCAATACATCTTTCAAAAGATGTCAAAAATAGAAAATATATAGCAAGAAAAAGAGAAAGAGAAAGATGGCCACTCCCAGCACAATTGTACAATTTTCTCTTAGCCTTTACTTCGTGAGAAAAGAAATCAGGAATAAATCTCATGCCCCGATGCAAATCTAACCCTGATATAGCCCATTTTACCCCCAGGATTGGTTGCCCATACGTAACCCTGATATAGCCCACGTGGGCCCCATACTAGAAGCCCGTGCCCATGTAAGCCCATCTTGCACACGGTTAACCCATGTGGGCCCCATGATTCGTGTTGGCTGGGTCAGAACCTTTCCAAAACGTTTCGGAAACGTTCTGTGTTTGCTGGGAAGGCTTGTAACTATACATTAAATTCAAACGGCAATAATCGTTTTTAATTGATTAATATTTTTATTCTTGCGTATTAAAAAACAATATCGTAGTTTTCAAGTCTAGTTATGCTATTTAATTTCTTTACAATTATTGTTAATAATTTTCAGTTTCAGTTTCAGTTTATTTTTCTCCATAAGCAAGTACAAACAAATGTAAAATAGAATTGAACAGTGGAAGGATGACCAAAAGAGAGCTAGGCTCGTGAATAATATTGGTCACCCTCAATCGTTTGTGAATTAGATTAACAACTGCATCTCATTACTATGAGCTGTCGAAATTGTACAAAAATAACGCAGCTTGTGCAGAAGTCGTAGTTGTTAAACTCACTCGGCCTTAACTCGTGTCCGTGGACAACTCCAACTTTAGCACGCACTGAATTATTCGTGTACAATTTGACTCACGTTAAGAAATATGCAGTAAATAATCTATAAGTGGCATTAATTATTTTATACTCAATTCTTTGCAGCCCCCTCCTGAACCTTCAATAAACCCATTGGCAAAGTTAAGTGGCATACTTGCATTTATGCAAAGTAAACCAAAAAATGATGTGGAAACTACTCCACTCGCAAACACCAGACAATCATCACAAGACACCGTAGATTCTAATGAATCAAGACAAAATGGCGACAGTGGATACACGGGTAGCAGAGAACCAGCAGATGGGCAACCAGCAGATCAAAAGAAAATGTCATTTTTAAATATACCAACAGACAAAAAGGCCGATCGAAGGCCGTCGTCTGCGTCTGTTTTATCAGGTGAAGAAAATGCGGCTTATCAATCGCAAGATGATGCGCCGTCGTCTTCTGCGCACGTCGTGGATGTGGGCGATGATGAGATATTGACACCATCTGCACCACCTATTGAAGAAGAGGGGAATGGCGAAGAAGAGAAGAAGAAAGAGGAAACTACAGAGGGAGAGCAGCAGGTAAGATTTACAGATTTACCAATGATTCTGAGCAGGATAATAACAATTAAATACATTGATGGCTCCTATCTGTTTAAGATTCATACGACATTGAACTTAGGGATCCTCTCCAAATTGTCCCTTTGAAATCAAAGGGACCCGTTAGGCTCCCTTCAAATATAACTGAAGAAGATTTCTATTTTCTGTTTAAAAATAAGTTTAAAGGGAGCTTAAAGGGACTTTAAATTTTAAAGGGACAATTTGGAGAGGATGCCTTATGGTTTTCAAATGGCTGTCAAACATTTTGTCTCATGTAACACAGAGCCACACTCGACAACTTGTCATACTCTTTGTGATGATTAGGTTCTAAACATTGTGCTACTTAAATTCCTGTTCTACAATGTGACAATCTGACAGGGAAGTGAGTGTTAAGGCAGCAACTTACTGCATGTGTAAACTTGTCCTGATATCGTCGTCACGACTCGTCAGAGACAGGGCCGGGCGCATAGGAATATTTTACTGCATCGATGATAGGAACTAAACAAATATGTTGATGGCTTAATACGCTGCAGATATCTTAATTATGTATGGGTTGCTGAAATAATAATATTTGTACAAAAAGTGACTCTTAAAACATGAAATATTATTGATTACAGCTGATTTATTGTAATAATCAAAATCTGACATGAAATAACTAATGAATTTGGTTATTTAAAAGATACAATACTACACAAAATCTTATTGAAATTCATCTTAGTCTGCACGCACAAAAATGAGCTTTCGTACAATGACATTTGGCATACTTTAATAAAAGTACACAATAAAAAGTACATATTATTCAAAAAGACGCATGTGACGTATGCGTATAATAATACATACATAACCAATTAGAATGACAAAATAGCAATACACATCACACTTGCACAATAGCTGACAGACAAAATCGAAGAAACCACATGTTCAATGTATGTCGTCATTATATGCTTTTTGAGCAATTTTGGCCCAATGACATGATCAAGAACCATATGGAACAGAGGCATTTAGACTTTTTCATTAGGTATACTCCAGGGGCTCTGCCAATTGAAAATGGTTCAGGAGCGTGTTTAGGATTTTGTGGACAGTTATTTTTGGCGCACAGCCTATATTGTTAATCATTTGCACGTACGTGCACATCGGGGCAAACTACATGAGAGCTTGGAATGTATATCCATTTAGATTCCTGGGATGTACATCCGTTGACATTCAACACGTCACACACTTCGAATACGTTAAATACGCAACGTGGATCCACATCTGGTTGTCGTGTCATCGTGTAAGCACAATATCTACTCTAGGAATGTACATCGATATACATGGATGTACATGCCAGGCTCTCTGTAGTTTGCCCCATTATCTTCGTGATTCATTTACTTCACAAAAGACAAGTTCAGACAAGAAAAGACAAGAAAATAAATGTAACGAGAAAAGATCTAATTTTACATTACACTTTGGTTCATAACTTTTGGGTAAAATACTTTCTTGTTCCAGGGCCATATAGTTGAGGACAATATATATCATAACACAATCTCGGGGCAAAATAGCACAAAAGCACACTTTCGAACTGGGTGTAGCTCCGAGTTACACAGAATGTATAAAACAATCGATTTTCATCACGCATCTGTATATGGTGCAGATGTTACATAAATAACAAATAAAGGTCATTTTGACAATAGTTAAATAACACGAGTTGAATAAATGTGACTGATTTGTATGTTGTGTATTCTTTAATGATATTAAATGGCCATTATTATTTTTTTAACATATTGTTAAAATATTTTGCCTTAAGAGGTTACAAAACTTGCCTGGTTAGACTTGGGTTGGACACAACGTTTAGGTGCTTTTGTATCACTCTTAGCTATTCTTAGTTAAACCAAAAATCTTTCCAGATTAGAACCATTGCACAATTTTTACACAGCTAATGAAAACAGTACATTAAATTTAAACTTTCCCAAATTTCATGGTGTATTATTGATGTTATGGGACAAAATGTAAGTTCGACTTGACGTTCACAAGTACTTTGCATAACTAATGGATTGATTTTATTTATTTTGTCATATTACAGGCAGAGGAAACATCATGTCACATTATGTGAGAAGCATATCCGTGAAAACAAATCCTGATGTTTGTACTATGGGAAGAAATGATCATGGAAAATCAATGTTAACAATGATTTTGAAAATATCTCTCACAATACGCCAGTTCGCAAATTCAGAATCAACGTGCGATGTGGGTAATTTATCACGATCGAGTGGGAGATAAACAAATTCGACTATTAACTTATCATTTTTTTTTCAATGGAGTGAACTTTGCCGTTTTCACAATACTTATGATTTTTTGCGTTGCAAATAACATTGATAAATGTTCACAATATATATTCAAAAACATATCTCAACAACATAATAACAAAAGAGAAGAAAAACATTCTAGATATAAACTAATATTAGCAACATTTTGGTGAAAACGGCAAAGTTCACTCCATTGAAAATACGTTATAGTCGCGCTCTGTTTATCTCCCACTCGATTACCCACAATGCATGCTGATTCTGAATTGTCGAACAGGCGTATACCATGGGTTGCCGCAGTCAGTCTCCTTATTCCTGTCATGCCATAAATTCGACATCGTTGCCCGCATGAATATAACTGTAATGAGGAAACACATGACAATCACGCAATAATTGGTCAAATAAGGATAACAAACACCTTAGGTTTTCTGAACCCATTCGCGTAACTGTTAATGTAAAGCATGATCTATCGTCTTAAATTTGTTCGAGACGTCTTACGTGAACCTTAACGTTAAGGGTTTGGAAAACCTTAAGGTGTCTAATATCAGTTGAACATAAAAAAATCAAGGTAAATGAAAGGTGGCAACATGTCTATACAAAAAAAATTGACAAGTGACGACCGGCGTACCTACCACATGAGGCCATGAGGCCCCAGGGGCCAGTCAAGTGTAATGTTGCAGACATGGTGTGGCCGCAGGTTTTCAAAACACCCTAACATGTGATTGTTTCTGAAGCCAAAATATACCTTTTCCCCTGTTCACACCCTAAATCGGGATTTTAACGAAACCGTTTTTACACTAGAGTTTGTGAAAGTACCCTATTTCTTGAAAATTGCTGTTTTTGATACCCTAAATGGTGTCACCTGATTCAGCCTTCATTCTCAAAAACAATCCTAATTCACTTTTTTTTTTGTCAGGCTGCAGCATTATAATATTTGACTTGCCCCCGGGATGAGGCCGGAGTGTCAATCTCACTTTAGAAGTGATTGAGTCAAACTCCAGACTGATTAGAGTAAATATTGATTTGATTGTCTTCGCAGTGCATTATCAACATAGACTTGTTGTAAGTATTATACAAAGGGCTTATATCTATATACGCGTCGCGTCACGTTGCGTCGTGTTACTAAACGTCGCTTTGAAAGTTTTCCCTCATTAATAAGTTATTAGTGTTATAATTATGCTTTTATTCCTTTCATGGACTGTGATGTTGTTATACATGTTGGTGAGTGGGGTATCAAGCTTTTCCTCGACGTGACATGACGTGATGTGTACAATAGATAGAAGCGATATTCCACTAACCAGCATGTAATCATACTCCATATAAAAAAGAAGAAGAAAAGCATTATTAGTTATAATACTAATAAGTCATTAATAAGGGAAAGCATCCAAAGCTAGGTAACTTTACGTAACTCGACACAACGTGGCACGACATGACGTGACGTTGCATGCCGTGACGCGTAGATATAAGCCACATGGTGAGAGGTTAAAGAGTTTGATCTATTTTACCGAGGTACTGGCTATGGACCTATAATTGTGCTTGCATTATGACAAAACTGAAGTTGATTTACATTAGATTAAGTTAATATCTTACTATTATTACTACTATTATTATTCAATATCTGACTACTGTATTTATTGACCATTCTTATAATTGACATACTTACGCCGTTGATGGGGTAAATCCACAGAATCGGACGGGGAATCGGAACTCAGAAGGAAGCCAAGTAGGGTATTATCATACTTTGCCTCGTTCTGAGTTCCGATTCTCCGTCCGATTCTGTGGATTTACCCCATCAACGGTGGGAGTATGTCAATTATAGGATTGGTCTCTATTATCAATCGGATACAATTATTGTTTAGCGGTGTTGAGCATGTTGAGGGAGCGCAATTCAAAGTGGGTACAATCCATATAGCAATAAAAGAAAGGGGCGGAATTCAGGTGGGTTAAAACCGGGAACTACAAAGCACGTTGAGTTTGCAATGTCAGCAATACTTTGAAAATGTTCATCATAAATATGTTTAACCTTTTTCTATATAAGGGCCCAGCGGTGAAACTATATATGAAATCTTATTATTTTTGTATCATTCTTAACATTGACATATTGTCATTTTGTAAATAAAACTGTGTTATGTTAATATTAAATTTTATAAGTAGAAAATAATATGTCGTGTATTACTTTTCGGATATCTTTAAAGAAGAATGTTAAGAATATTGTTGAACTTGATTTACTTTTTGCTCTAACAATTATTATACCTTTTTAACGCTTGTCTTACCAAGCGGGTGGGATTACAACCCCCTAACAGATGATTCCCTGTCGCATAAAAACGCAAATGAATAGGACCTAGGGGCCTGGGTAGTTGTAATTTTATCCTTTGCGGTCATTTTAGCGATTAAAGTCGTAGGTTCCACATTCAGAGGGGTCAGGGCGTCCCGTCAAAGTCAGAAGGTAAGGGTGGTGGTTGCCACCTCGGAATATTTTAAGTCGCCATTTTGAAAAATATCTGCATGGTATGGACCTAAAACTTGCAAAACATCTCAGAAACACAATTTTTCTTATTTGTTAGTAAAAAAACGGGGTAAAATTCTGATATTTGGAACTTTTATAGCAAAATTTTGATTTTTTTTCAAAAATCCTGATTTTCCGACTCAGAAGTACTTATTACGTCATAATTACGTAATGCCTTAGCCGATTTTCATGATTTTGGTATAAATAGAAAGAGGAGACCCGCAACTTTAAACTGTGGTACCAAACCAACTTTTGGCGGCTAAATTTCAATTTCATAGGTGGTACCCCCCCCCCCTTGATAACAAACGTTACAAAAATACGTTGGTAAGACAATGGTTAAATATTCATGAGCTAACGGTACCAATTCATTGGTCCATCGCAATTGTAACAACGTATACAGCTCGCTAGTCCGAAGGTTCGCCAGTCCCAAAGGTTCACTAGTCTGAAGGTTCGCTAGTCCGAAAATGAAATAAGGTCCGCTAGTCCGAAATTAAAAAGGGTTCGCTAATCCTAAGGTTCGCCAGTCCGAAATTAAACAGTGCTCGCTAATCCTAAGGTTCGTCAGTCCGAAAATGAAATAGGGTTCGCCAGTCCGAAAATAAAATAGGGTCCTTTAGTCCGAAAAACAATTAGTTTTGTTGATTAGCAACCCGATTTTTTATTTTCGGACTAGCGGACCTTTTTTCATTTTCGGACAACCGAACCTTATTTCATTTTCGGACTGGCGAACCTTAGGAATAGCGGACCTTTTTAAAATTTAACCAATTAATATTTAAAGGGTGTAATAAAGAAATGTATACTTCATAGTGTATATCGGGGAAATTGTGCTATCAATTTTCTCTCGGTACTGGCTGTGGGTTCGGGGTAATAGTCCCACACCCAGTATCTTGGGCGAAAATAGTTTGCACTACTTCCCTTCTAACCATGTAATATTTGTGAACTATTCTTTATTGTTTCCACTGTGTTTTCTTATAAGATGGAACGCTTCGATACTGACGTCAACAATTTCCTAAATAAACTAAAGAGAAACCTGGTCAATGACTCAATGCAATACAATGTATACTCAACACAATCATACAAAAGAGAAGTCTTATTATTGGGAAGAAGTATACTTTAAGTCCCACCACAAACTGTACCCGTGACCCGACCCTCACTATCTATGACCCGACCCTAACTTACTATCCATTGCCCGAACCTAATCCAATAGGATTTTGGATGGGACCAAAAGTATACCAATTATTGCGATAAAGAGAACTGTTAATAATAATGTTTTTGAGTTCGATATAATTAATGCAGTAATAATGTAGTAGATACAATATTGGGCGAGTATGGGAATTACCGATTTTGGTATCGTATAGGGTCCATGTCACTGTAACCCTTCTCTTAAATGGGGGAACGAAAATGACCTAAGGTTTTTGTGCAGCTCATCTTTTACAGTCATTTTACCCATAACAGTAGGCACCATCTTTAGGGGGGACCAGAATACACCATTACCCTTCTTTATAAGTAAAGCTATTTTTTTGATTTGGTGGCCATTTTTGCACATAAATCACTATTTTCCGATTGGGTAGTACTTATGACGTCATAATTATGTTCATTGTTTTGGTGAGACCCTATACCAAACAACTTTACTTTGGACATGTAAACTTCAGGTTAACATGGGGTGGTATTGGTAACCCCTACCCCATCCCCCTCGATAATAAACGTTTAATGCACGTAGTTTTTTTTTTTTGTTCTTTTGTCTATAAGACGTTCAAAATGAAAAAGAAATCGGTCAGAAAATCCTGGTCAGCAACGATCGTAAGCTGACCATAGTCAGAAAACGGAAAATGGTCAGACAAATCTAGTCAGTAAAGGTTGTAAGATGACAATGGTCAGGTAATGCAATCCCCACGGATACATTTTGCCAAGATTTCTTGCATCGAAATATATCCGATTTGAAATTTTAAAAATAGCCATAAACTCTTCAACTACTGACTGGTATGTATAATGATGCTTTTGTTTAATGAAAGAAACATTATTCATCGTTTTAATTACTTTAACAAAATAGCGATTGTCTGTGAACCAATGACCATTACATTCCTTAGGAGTTACCTGATATTATTTGGCATGGTTATCAATAGTTTTATTGGCTTTAATGGTTTCTAGGCAAAGAAATACGACGCTCCTAACAAAATACTTTCGTAAATCCCAGAATGCAATCTGTTTTGCCCTGATATACGGGTCCTTTTGACGTAAAGAGAGTCGTTGACCGCAGAATACACTACGAGTACCCGTGTAAAGGGGTAAACACGGATTTTATTTTGGACATGATGCAAAAACATTCTATTATAATTTTGCGATGTACATTTCTTTATAGACGGAAATATTTGTACTCTTACCAAAATGATGAACATTTCCCTACCCTATGCAAGAAATTGACCATAGATCACTGGAGATTGTTCAATTTCAAATCATACGTATATTTCTCAACACCGTGCTTTTTGGGTTTGTGCATACTGAGTCTCCAGGCTTACTCCATGGCCACTAGTTACTAGAATGAATTTAAGCTTAGAACTTCTTTACAAAAATATGACCTGGATATGTACGTCAAAATGAGGGGTTTTATGGCTATAATTTGTATATGGCAAACTTTTTGATTGTTCTTACCCATTTTCCTAGACGAAAGAAATTAATACATCAATCAACAAGTTAATGAAAAAAAAAACGATTCATAAATAATCAGAAATAGACCAAGCATGGACAAAGTGTTTCTTTGAAATCAGAAAACACATGTCGCTGTTACAATGCATATCAGTGTCCAGGCGGTGTGATACAGCACTATCAAATAATTTCATCAATATCTGTTTAGTAGACCACAGACCATGGGAGAAATATGAGAGATCTATGTAAACATCAACAACACACAACCAGTCATTAATTAACTCTTAAACATCACTTAATCTCATTAATTAACACGTGTAAGAGAGATCATATTACACAAGCCGTGGAGTAGTGAACTTTCTACTTGGAAGTGGTGTTAATCTATAAGACA
>JXSR01S040313.1:46653-56760 GCA_000969725.1 Ophiothrix spiculata | reverse complement strand
AGCTTAATCAGCCGATTTCAAATGGAAATTTCACCCTTTGTGTCGGTGAGCTTATGGTACCATCAGCCAAAAGTTGTTCAGAATTAATGTATCTAATAATGTATGGGTCTGGTTCTATTTATTTTTCACTTTTATTGCACTGAAATGCGAGTGAATGTTCGGAATATTTTATTGACAAATTTGTGCAAACTAATGAGATTGTACGTGATTGGTTGAAAAAAAAATGGCCATGTGATCAATGTTCCGGACATTTCCGAATGGATTTTGAAAAGGTCTATTGGCTTACACCACGTCATTCCTGGTTCACAATTGTGTTTGGTTGAATCACGACAAATCATATTAAGCAGGTGACCTTTGACCTCCGCGGGCGGAAGTATATTATTGCTATAAAGGCTCGTTTACAACTTAAGGCTCAGTTACACATCACGAAACTCACGAAAACGTGCGAATAACGTACACTGCACTGGTAAAATGTTGAAAATCACTGCTTGTAAAAACAATAAAATACCTAAGATATAACATAAGCGATATTGCTAGATACAAATTTACATTTTCGACAATAACTTTTGAACGGAAGCTCCGACTTTGGTCAAACAAAAATCAATAGAAAGGTATTATTTCTCCCAATGTCAATATGCAATAACAAGTTTTTGGCCTTCTAATCCCATCTTGCTCCTTAAAATTCCGATGTAGTAGCAATGATACAGCCAATGCTTAGGTCCTATGCAAATAAGCTTATAATAAGCAATTTAATTTTTCGATTAGGAAAAATATAAAAAAAATTCATTTTTTTTCCCTTGACGTGACGTCGGATAAGGTCACACTTTGAACCCATATAATCACAAGGGAGTTAAAAAAAAATATTTTAAGATTTTTCAATAATATATGTAGACCTATGTTTGACTGTTACGAATAAAAAATGAAGCAAAATTGACAATTTAAAAAATCGTTTAACCTTTAAAATCAAGAGGTCACATCTATCTGCGCGCCGCTTGTTTTACCAAATTTCATATGTATTGGCTGGTACAATCTGCTAGATAACATATCAAACTTGAAAAACACATCTTTCCTGTAAGACCTTTAAAATGAGTAAATAAAACGAGGAAAATGCAGTTCTATTAGACGTACGAAAGGGACAAGTTCAGTTCAGTTCAGTTTTATTTGGCATATTAACTTACATGTAACATATACAATATACAAAAAACATTAAAAATTACAAACCATAGGTCTAAAATCACATTAATTGAAGACACAAAAACCGAATGCCAAGGATAGCCCAAGAAAGCCCTAAAAAGGGCTTATTTCCATCGGGGTTCTTTATGAGTAAACAAACAATACATGATATAAAAATATTCAAGTAATATAACACAAAAATAAAATATTGCACATAGGCTGCTAAAATTCATATGTGGAAAAGGCTATCATAAGTTAAATTAACAATCAGGATAAAAGATGACTTTTTACTGCTTTCTTGAATTGCACATATGATTTAGATGTTTTTATTTGAGTTGATAACTTGTTCCACACTTGAATACATGTGAAATAAAAAGTATTGCACTGTTGACCTTTGATTTTTGGAACAAGAAAATTAGTTGCACTTCCCCTTGAT
This sequence comes from Ophiothrix spiculata, assembly GCA_000969725.1. Classification (NCBI taxonomy): domain Eukaryota; kingdom Metazoa; phylum Echinodermata; class Ophiuroidea; order Amphilepidida; family Ophiotrichidae; genus Ophiothrix; species Ophiothrix spiculata. The sequence continues at coordinate 55,151 of JXSR01S040313.1, read as the reverse complement.
TTATACCTGTGGCTATTGGAAAGCTTGATAAAATTAGAAATCATATACCCAGGTGCAATTTCATGGTAAATTTTATACATGTGGTTCAGCTTGAGTTGTTTGACTCTATCTTCAACTCTCAGCATCTTAACCTTCTTCAATTCATCAATACCAATGTGGGCCCTTGGGTCAAGGTTCAAGATGAAACGAATCATTTTGTTTTGCATAACCTGCAGTTTCTTTTTGTGTTTAACTGATAGAGAGGAAAACTAAGAAGAACAACAATAATCAAAATGGCATTGGATAAGTGCATTACTTCTTTCATTTAGGAAATGTCCTTGTCTGTATAAAAAAAGCAAGACGGTTGGACATCTTTTTGATGACAGATTTTGCAACACTTTCGCCACTCACATCATTATCAAGAGTAATTCCAAGATATTTAACAGAATCGGTTGGGGTAATAATATTACCATCGCATTTGACTTCAAACTTATCAACCCTGCTTAATCTGATTTTTGATCCATAAAGAATGGACTCAGTTTTGCCAAGATGTAAAGACAATTTGTTATCTATTAACCATTGCCTACAGGATTCAAGTTCTTGACTTAAATTAGATGCAATAACTTCAGGATCTTTCCCGGATGTAAAAAGGGCGCTATCGTCAGCATAAAGTAACAGGCTACAATTGACACTTGATGACATATCATTTACACAGCACAGGAATAGCAGTGGGCCTAATATGCTCCCCTGTGGAACACCGCATGAGATATACATAGGCTTTGACTCAGTTTGGTTGACATTAACAATCTGTTGCCTATTACATAGATATGATTTAAACCATGAAATTGAATTATTTCTGACACCCATGGCTCTTGACACTCATGACACCCGATGACACAGCAAACATGGTTAATGGTCACTCGTTGTGCTATCAATTTTTTTTTTTAAATTGTTGCCTTGTTTATCACTTGTAAATATTGATTTTGTTGTTTCTTTTTAATACTATAAGGGCTTTGTATATAATTGTAAGTCGTCTTTTAAACTTTGTTCAGCGCAATAAGATATCTGTTTTATGCGCTCTATAAATGTGTGTTATTATCATTATTATTTTTATTAATGACAAGTAACACCTTTTTGAGGGTCAGAGAAGTCTCTGAGCAGATATGACGTCACTTACCACTGCCCGTGGTTGATGAAGCGCATGGTGAATCATGACTGATTGCTGATATTCGATATGGTATATGACCGGACCGGGTGGTATTATAATAAGCATGCCATTCAAAAATAATGAGACTTCCTTTTCACTTATTGTCTATAAAAAAAACCATTGAGAATTAATTTCATAAAAACGATTTATTTAGGGAAATTTAATCTATTGCATGAAGAAAAAGATAATAATTTTATGCAACAGCAAAAAATGGCCTCGCTGGTTTCGAACCAGCGATATATATTTGGACTTGGGTGGCAGACGCGCTGCTGACTTCATATTTCAATTGACCTAATTTGACCTTATTGAATCTAGCGCCCAAAAGCCTTACGCGACGTTTGTTGTACGAAAAAATTGGCGCAAGATTTGCAGGTCAACTTGAAAAAGAAAGTTTAAGTTTTCTCGACCAGAATCTTAAATATAGTAGGTCTAGAACCGTAGATCTTATATGTAAAATGCATCTTCTTTCTTCTTCTTCTTCCTTGAAAGTGCAACTTCATGATACGAAGATAATCGCACTGCAGAGTGATGTGCGCCCATGTCCAAGATGGCCGCAGGCAGAAAATTTAGGTGCAAATATTTACAGTGAAGGTGCTGCTAAAAATGTTGAGACTGCAAATTAGTTGATGACTTCCTTTAATGCCTCTCTGAAGGCATCGTGACTAAGGAAGTCTCCTGGGTCCTTCTGAAGATGGTTCCACTCTCTGATGGTGCGAGGAAAGAAGGATGAGAGGAATGTCTGGCTGCTGCAGTGTGGAATCCACAATCTGGAGCTGTGTCCCCTGGTGCGAGATGATGATGTGATGAGGAACTGGTTCCAGTCAATGTCAACCATGTCATGCCGGATTCTATAAAGCATGTAGAGACGGCTTTTGCTACGTCTGTTCTGCAAAGATGTCCAATTCACATCTTTGAGAATTGGAGTGACACTGGCTCTACGATCGTAGGTGTTGGTAACGAATCTGGCACTATTCCGTTGAACTTTCTCCACTTTTTTGGTGTTGACTTGCGTGTGAGGATCCCAAGCAATGGCGGCATACTCCACAATTGGCCTGATGTAAGTTTTGTATGTGGCCTCTTTGATTGCCCTGCTGCAGTGATACAAATTACGTCCCAAGAAAGCTTTGGTTGAATTTGCCTTCTTAACAGTGACATCAACATGGTGGTTAAAGTTGAGTTTGCTGTCCACATTCAAACCAAGATATTTGGCAGAACTGACGACTTCTAACTTCTCTCCATGGATCCTGTACGATGCCTCTACCGGTTTACGCTTGTGAGTTACACGGACAACCTGGCATTTAGACGGGTGAAATTGCATTAGCCAGGTCCTCTCCCATTTCTGTAGTGAATCCAGACCTTCCTGCAGGTTGGTGGTATCCTCAACTGATGTAATACGCTTGTAGAGGGCGCAGTCATCCGCAAATAGGCGAGGGGTAGAATTCATCACACTATCCGGGAGATCGTTGATGTACGCAAGAAACAGAAGAGGTCCCAACACACTACCTTTAGGCACACCAGACGTAACTTGGGCTTCACTGCTTGACTGGCCTTCAACTATGACTCGTTGTATTCTGTCACTTAAGAAGTTCTTGATCCATTGAAGTACATGCCCTTGGATTCCATAGTGGTTGATCTTGTGGAGGACAAGGCGATGAGATACTCTATCAGAAGCCTTGGCGAAATCCAATAGAATGAGGTCAGTCTGCTCTTTAATCCTTAATACCCTTGGCTAGATCATGGATTGTCAAGATGAGCTGTGTGTCACAGGACCTTCGCTTTCGAAACCATGCTGAGCATCACTCAGAATCTTGTTTTCGGAGAAATGGTTCATGATGGAGCTGTGTACAATATGCTCACACAGTTTACAGAGGATACTGGTGAGAGAGATTGGACGGTAATTTGCAGCTGATGATCGATTTCCTTTCTTGAAGAGTGGTACGACTGATGCTTTCTTCGAAGATTGCGGTACGACGCCCTGATCTAGTGACGCCTGAAATAGCATGGTGATGGCAGGAGCTACTTCATTTGCAATCTCTTTCAATAGTCTGGCTGGTATACCATCTGGTCCTGTGGCCTTGTGAGGGTTGATGTTCCTCAGTAGTTTGGCTACGTCGGCAACATTTAGCACAATGTTATTCATTGGTGGGTGTGGACCATCTCCCATATCAGGTAAAGTTGTGGAGGCATCTTTAGTAAACACCGAAGCGAATTGGCGATTCAAGATGTTGGCTTTTATCTTCGGATCACTGTGGAGAATGTTTCCTTCCCTTAAGGGGGAGATGTCAGTTTGGTCGCAACGCTTTGCCTTGATAATAGCTCCAAGACGTTTGTTGCCGCCTGGTTCACTACTTATGATGTCCTTGATGTACTGGTTGTAAGCATTTCTACACTTAACTTGGGCATCATTTTTCAATCTCCTGAAGCGTCGCCAATTCCTATCAGTGTTGGTCCTACGTGCTTTACGGTAGGCACTATGTTTCTTGCAACAAGCACGTTTGGTTGCGGTGTTAAACCATGGTTGGCTGTATCTTGAAGAGCTGTATTTACTGGGTACCTGGTCATTCAATGTTGATTACAGGAAGCTTTCAACTTCATTGGCTAGAGTTTCAACAGGTGTAGATGCTGAGAACTGTGTCGTGAAGTTAGAGGCCCATGTTGTAGTTTCAGCTCGTATGTGGTCAAAGTCGGTATGTCTCCAAAGGTGAATCCTGTGACGAACTGGTTTCCGTCTGCAAGCCTGGATGTTGGTGTCCATGTAGACCACGTCATGATCACTTAAACCTGGCATGCCTTCTATTCTGTTCACCAATGACGGACGATTTGTAATTACAATGTCAAGGATGTTGTCTTCACGTGTCGAAAAATCAACCAGCTGTTTCAAACCAGTGCGCGCTAGCATCTGAAGGAACGATTCGTTCAGTGACTTGGAATACTGGTAGCTGACAATTTGATCCGTCTTCCAATCAATATCAGGGAGATTAGCATCTCCACTTATCCAAATAGGAGATGCAGGATCTGAGGAGTGTAAATCTTCGATTGTCTGATTTAGCAGATTGACATTTTCTCGGTTATTGTCTGGACGACGATAGATAGATCCAATAACAATATTTTGTTTACCATTGACTATCCTGGCTGCGATCATCTCTACATCTGAGTTGAGATCAATCTGGTGGCTGGTGAGGCTGGTGTGAATGGCTTAAAGAACACCCCATAACAATCTCTGGCGTCCTGTCGGTATAGATTGTAGTCTGGCGGAAATATTTCACCATGGGTAATATCTGGCTTAAGCCAAGTCTCAGAGTCAAAGATAATATGTGACCCGTCATATCGAAAGGTACCTTAATACCGGTATAGTAAATTACGAGATACAGGCCATTGAAGCTGAGCATAGTCAAAAATCACGTCCAAGGTCGAATTTCTAATTTCATCAGAAACGTTACCTTGTATTCTATCATATTAATCAGGTTCCAACATCCAAAACATAAGACAAATGTTTTGAAAACCGAGATAAAAATCCTTTCTCCATTCACGTTTAACCAGTACAGAAACTTTAAACTTGATTTTCTCAGAACTTTAGTTTTCGGAATCAGCCCGATACCTTTTACCAATCTGGATGTAACTTTGTAATCGAACATCCAATAACCAAAAGCAAGGTGTCATTTTAAAGCTTAAAATATAATCTTTCAGATGAGACCAAAAAATCAATTTTAATTTTGCCGACCTTAAGGTACCTTTCGATATGACGGGTCACATATATGGTTTCACAGCATCAAGTAAGCTCCAGAACACTGCCTTTTTTGCATGAATGCTTTGAAAGTAAATTGACAGAGTGCGTAAGTTCATAGGTCTTCTGTTAGTTGGAGTAGAAGTCCGTGATGGTGATGACTGCGCAGATGGAGACCCAGGTTCCGATGATCTGCAACTAGGTCTGTGGAACTACGATCAGATGACATAGAGTGAGATGTACTTATATATGACAAAACTGAGTCAAAAAGGTTGGTGGAAATGTTTGGTAGCCAACAGTTTATATTTGGACAAACCCATGGGATGCAAGATTTTGAGAGGCAAGATAACATGTCCTCGGACAGATTAACGCAATCAGCGTGAAACCAACGTTGGCACTCATCACATAAGATGCTAGATTGCTCCTCTGTAGTCTGTACACGCTTTCCCACATTCACCACAGGGAAATCTAGGAGTTCGAGGTCCTGAATTAAGTTCTATATCACCAGCCCTCAATAATAACTGGTACATGGTTGTGGCAACTGATAAACATGTACATGTCAATGATAGAGGATCTTTCATCATGTTCATGAAGTTTGGTGGAATTTTGCATATACACTGTCAATGATGTTTCCGCAACATTATAATTTGATGGTAACCATGGTAGTATATAATAAAGCAATGTCACTGAGCTGAGTAAGCAATGATTGAGCAGGTACACGCACAAAAGCAACAAGGATTGGTACGCAGACAGGGTTGGTAGGGTTGGTATTGTAAGCACAAAGGTTTACACATCACAAACACAGGATAGGTCTGGTTGGTAAACAGCAACACAGCATACAAATTAGACAATAATAACTGCGCACCATCTTTTTTGAGGTCATTGTTTAAAATCGGAGGTGTTTGTTTTGGGCCGAGGTACTTTTCTGAGGGAGCGTAGCTCCCGAAGTAAAGTACCGAGGCACAAAACAAACACCAACGATTTTAAACAATGACCGAATTAAAAGATGGTGCAAAGTTATTATTGTCATTAATAACAGTAATTTTATCTTTAAAATCCTTACTGATTTTGACCAAAAACGGGTGAAAATCATAATTTTATTTAGTTTGTTTCTTTGCCATCTGCTAAAATATCGATCGGTCTAGGCACTGCGTCCGCGTTGCGTTTAGTAAAACGCGACCTCCGCGATATCATTGCGTGCGCGTAATACTGCGTTTAAGCATACGCGCTACGCGGGTCATTAACAGAGGTCATTGTTACCTGATAATGACCGCGCAGTAGTTTACGTAAAAGTAGAGATAATCTTACTAGATTGGATCGCGCTATTACGCAGGTTATTAATTGGTAACAATAACAGCCTACCTGAAAATGTCTGATCGGGGTTGGTAGAGACGCTGCAGAATTCGGCAGCCTTGTATATACTTAACAGTCTAGATAAGCTTCGTTTGTATCGTTTGTTTTAACCCTTGTCTGACTGACGTCCTTTAAAAGGTCTATCCAGCCGGGGAACCACAAATAATAGTAGGGATGTTAACGACAAAATAAAGTTTCTATTCCATTGTTTTTCATAAACACGTTCGAATTGTACTCTGTTCCCAAAGTAAGTCCGAAAAAATTGGCGCTATTTGGGCTACAAATAGGGGTAAATTGGAGAAAATGACAATATAAGAAATTTAAGGGCGTGCAAAAATGACAAACAAGCTATGCAATTAATTTTTCCAACTAAATTTATTTGTCTTCTAAGTGCCTGAAAATAGCTCCTTATAGACCCCAGGTTCGGAAATTGGGGGCGTTTACTCCCACGAACACTTTTTGGGTGCCCCCAGGTATGTACATTTAAAAAAAATCATTTTCGCAGCATGCAATAAGTAGCCGCCGGGAATAGTCGATTATGGGAGTTGAGACATTACTCTGTGGTTGAGCTATGATGCTAGGACTAGCAGAGTGTCCCTAGTAAAAATCGAGTACAAAAATAGTACAACATTCCCAAGGTGCACATTTGGAACATCATTTAAGTACAATTTGAGTACATTTATAGTACACAAATTTGTACTATATTTGTACTAAAACTGTACTATAATTGTGTTCCAAATGTGCATCTCAGGAATGATGTACTAGAATTGTACTTTTTTTCCCAGGGGGCCCACGTCCCTGGTATGACTTACCACTGATGTCCCCACTACCATTGATGACAACGTTACTTTGGTCACTTCGTGCTAACCCCACTGCAGCAATAATGACACCAATCACGGCGATGAGTACCGCAAGGATGCTGACAATAACTGGTATGGTACTACTTTTCATCTCCATGTTGGAAGCCTGTTGTCTTGTGTGTTACAGTACCGTGTTACAGTGGCCCTGCATTAGGCAAATATGCCAAATCTTCAGTTGATCATTCAACTATATATATGTGAACATTTTCTATATCTGGCTAAATAATACATGTAATGATATTAACAATAAATAGCATAGACGTTCAGGAATTTGTTTTGGTTACCTTATGATACACTTTGTCTGAGGTATATCATGTGCAGCAAACTGAAATAGGTTGACCTCTTTTCCAAATGGGCTATACAGAGTCAAAATAAGGTGATGTTTTAAATGCAGTACCTAAAGATCTTGGGCCGTATTCTCGAACGATGTTTATCTACAGGGTGTCCCAATAAAAACGCAACGAACTTTGAACTTTTATTTTGAGATAACAGAGCACAATGGTGATCAAACGTTACAATAATATTATACAGTACACCATTGGCTTTTACAGGATTTTTGTTTTGTTTAATTTGGATCTTTGAATCAAAAGTTATTGCACATTTTGTAAAGACTTGAAAAATCTTGATTGTCTGATTTGTTAATCTGTAAAGATTCACCTCTGGTGACGTCATTAGGCACACGTTGAATGGAAATGGCTAAAAACATCACCTGATTAGGAGAATCATCCCTTGTACCCATTTCATAACATAGGGACTCAATTAAATGATGATCTGCTGATATTAAGCAGGTTATTGCGTCTGGTTTAGTCAACCTGTTGCCCATGAGACACCACCTCTCACCACCAACAGAACAGAAGCCTTCAAATCAAACGCAACTCTATTATGATAATAAAATCTGACTAACGAGACATATAGTCATGTTAAAACATAGTCGCACCTACGGCCCTCGCCTGTTGTGTATTCCACTATCCTAAATCACTGACTCAATCTAGACCACTGATCAATAAATTGTATTGACTATGCAACGAGTCTTTCAAAATCAACTTCAAGATACCCTTAGTGTTAAAAAATACCCCGACGAAAGTTACTCGGCTTTTGGGACAACTTTGGTCAGTCCTAAATAGGTACTAAGGTTGATATTCGTGACATTTGGCCTAATAGGCAAACATTCAATTTTAAAAAGAGTTATTTTTCATTTTACAAAGACATTTTTAGAAATTTATTTTTTATTTATAACATTCGGCTGTTAGCCAGGCTAATCCCAATAGTGCAAAATGCATTAAATTCAAGGGACGCCTCCGTGGTGTGAAAGACAGAATAATGGAAAGAATTTTCGATTTTAGATGCAGGAGGAAACCGAAGTGCTCGGAGAAAA
>JXSR01S040311.1:15589-33117 GCA_000969725.1 Ophiothrix spiculata | reverse complement strand
TTCAAAGGGGTTTGGATTCTTTAGATCACCTGCTTTCATTTAAAATTCATTTGAAGCAATTTGATTCATAATTTAAAAATCACCTGAAGTGTCTACTTTTGGGGTGAATTTTTCACAGATTTGGTATAGCGATAGGGTGGTTTTCGTCTCAGATGAAAGCACCCAATTTTTATAAATTGGGCACTTTTTAGGAAAATTTGCAAAAAAGCACCCAATTTAAGTAAAATTGGGTGCTTTTTCATCAAAATTGGTATATTGATGGGTGGGTTTTTGAGCCAAAAATAGGTATAGAGTTGGTCAATTTTGGATTCTTTCAGTCAGATTCTTGAATTCTAACCCTGTAAATGTCTTGTTTAGTGCTTTTCTTTTGATATGAAAGCCTCATTATAGGAAAAAATGCAGTATTTTGTAGATATCCTAAATGTTTGAAATTATAAAGGTTTGTAAATCATTCAGCTTTTTAGGAATGCTTAAAATGTATATTAATTTGATTATTTAGTATTATTTGATATGGAAACATTGGTTTATGTTATATCCAGCTAGTTTTTAATTGCAGAATATCATCTCAATCTGGTGAATGGGATAACTTTTTAACTTTTTTGTACCTGGTGAATAGAACATTAAGATATTTGTATACTTTGTACAAATTGAACAATATACTACAAGTAAGAAATGGAATGTTTTGTTATTTGTTAATTATTTGTTGCTTTTTAGGAGTTTTTCCAGTTTCTAGTTGAGGCTGGAATTTGGAGGTCATATCTGATTTTTTATGTTTGAATACAGTAAGGGGCGCACCATTAGACTTCCAGGTGGGGGGCTGGAAGTTTTTCAGAAAAAAAATACTTGACTCACTATGTAAGAGGAAAAAAATAACTTGACTCACATGAGGAAAAAAATAACTTGCCCCTTATTACTTACTATTATATATAGGGGTTCGGGGCGAAGCTCCAAATTTTTTTTAGATTTGTGACTAAAAAAAATCTTGCTTCATGGAAGTAAAGAAGAAAAAAAACTTGTCTCGAAAAATTTTCCAAAAAAAAAAATCTTGCCTCGACCTAAACTTCCAGCCCCCCCGAAAGTCAAATGGTGCATTCCTAAGTATGTGCCTGAGGTAGAAAGAGATGAGCTATGCATTTTTATATGTTATGTAGATCAACTTAATTGATTAATATTTTGGTTTTAAATAAATATCTGCTTTCGTTTTTGTTTTATGGAATTTTTGTTTTATGGAACTTGCCTGTTGGAGATTCCTAATGTTTACAATTAAACATTAACAATTGGTTAAAGATTAATATTGTGATACCAAGAACTCCCTTATCCATCTTCTCTCTGACTTAATTGAAATCTTTTTCAAGTCTTGACATCCTTTCTTGGTTGAATTTGTTGGGTGTAGCACCTTGGACAAAGATTTTCAGGTCAATGTATGTCATTTATGTTGTTTCTTCAGTTTTCAAGGCAAAATATCACCTCCAAGAAACTAGATATTTACTTGAACTTTCAAAATATTCACCAATTGAGTTGATCTACGTAACATTTTAATAAGAACTGCACAACGCTTCTGCTTCTACCACAGGCAACAAACTTATTAAACACCCCTCATATACAAATATATTTTGCACAAAATGTTGAAAAACTACTACCATTTACTATTTATTTTAAGAATAGAGGGTTTGCATGACGCTATATGCACCATACACGCAGACTGTTTTCGCTGCCATCTTGGTGGGGTCGGAGTAGTTCATAAGACATCACAATCTGCTGTAACTTGTGATTTATTTAAACTAATGACTTGAAAATTAAACTAAATAAATGTACCATATATTCTTGTCATCATTAGTTGTGATCTGGTATCTTGATACTTCTAAAAGGATGTAATGTGATGGTACTTTGTGTGCTTGCTCATGAAAATGGTGTTATGAGCATGATGACGTCACATGCAAACCCTGTATTGTACTGTTATTTGTCAGCGATATACATACAATATTAAAGGCATTAGCCGTGATCCACTTGGGTAAGAAAACTTATGAAAACTTATTTGAATCAAAGAAAGACTAATGAAATCGAAACAAACAAACAAATCATATCATTTCCTCTAAAAATGACAATTTTCAGCCAAATTCATTTCTGGTTCAGCATTTTTTCTATTTTCCTAAGGTTTGAGATTCCAGATGTACGACTGTTGATTTAAAAGTGAACATTATTCTTTTAAGAAGGTTAAATATACTTAACAACTTGATTTCTTCACTATAATATATTGTTAGTAATAAGAAGTTTACATTTTAAGAATTTAGTCATTTATTTCTAGAAGCACTATCACTGAATTTCTCAGTTTAACAAGAATGGTTTTGGATATTAGTTACTGGTTGGAAGTACTTTCTAAAAATGCAACAAAATCAGTAGGTGTTGAGGAAAGTTGAACTTCACTTTAGTGATCGTGGCAAATGCCTTTAAGGAAGATATGATTATCTTAATTGTTATTTGCCCATCCAGTAATCACAACATAGGCTTGCATAAGTATCTTCCCATCATGCCTTGCTTCCGCTTCCAATGGGATTTTTGTACAGGTTTTAATGAGAGGGTTTAGGGATGAAACATAGCACAATCAGCAGACCTCATCCCAATTTTGCATTTCAGATATGTTTCATCCCCAAACCCTCTCAACGCAACCCATACAAAAAATTCCATTGGAAGCAAGGCATAATGGGAAGGTCCTGATGACATCTCTTGGCTTGCATCACCTGCAAGGTTTCTACAAAATAGTAGTACACATGGCCACTTATTTTATCAAACTCGCCCAACACAATGACCTTACTGTTAAAAATTTCAGAATATAATTTGGAACAAAATTTGGTGTACCCAGGGAAGAATTTTGAACAACATAGACTTGTTGAACCAAATATTTAGCAACTTTTTGAAAAGTATGGTATGACTCTAGCAGCTCTTACTAGTATTTACTTCTATACAATACCCATTTGATGGGCTAACCTGCTCTGTGAAAACCCTGGTAAAAATGTGTCATTGACATTTTAATTTGTTACAATGAAAGGCCTTTTGACAAAACTAGTCATCTTTCAGAATTAAATCGCTGATTTAAAAATATACAGTGGAATCTCTGATAATACAAAAACCCTGCTAATACAATTTTGAGGTCCCAAGAATCACTTAAACATGTAAAACTCCAATAGCTCCCTTCTGTTAATTATATTTATTAAATATGAATGCATACAAATTTCTGAAAATGCTTTCACATCACTAAAATAGCATTTCCATGATAATATCCTAATCATATTGTCACATTTGACCTTGTTGTTGACTTGTTTAGACATTGTTATATAATCAGGGGCGTAACCAATGGGGGGCCGGGGGGGGGGCAACTTGCCCTCCTGGACGCAAAAAAATCGGGAAGAAGAGCAAAAAAATGGGAAGGGAAGAAAGGGAGGAAGAAGAGAAAAAGGGAAGAGGGAAGAAGAGAAAAGGGGAAAGAAGAGGGAAAAGGGAAAGGAAAAGAGAAAAAGAAAGAAAAGGAAGGAAGAAAAAGGGGAAAGGAGATAAGAAAAGAGGAAGAAACCATTATTTCACCCAAAATAGGCGTTTTTAGCTAAAATAAACAAATTTGTCCACATATTTTTGCGCGCGCTATGCGCGCGTTCAAATTTTTTCAAGCATATACAAAAATCAGGAAGCCTCTTGAGTTTTGCCCCCCCTGACGGTCAAAGCTGGTTACGCCCCTGTAGATAATTGTTATAGTACAATGTTGCTATATTTAAACAGCCATTACAAGAACATCCCAACTCCACGAGCCCCCCTCTGCAACTATATGCTAGGAAAATTATCTAACAATGTCTAACCAGTCTAACAAAGTCAAGGTCAAATGTGACACTATATATGATTGGGATAAAGACATGGAAATGCTTTCTAGTGATTTATATGCATTTATATTTTACATAACTTGAACAGAAGGCAGCTCATGGAGTTGGGATGTTCTTATTTTAGCGTATTCAATTGGTTGCCAGTCCAAACTTGCTTTCGCAGGTTTTTCTCCAGGCGCTCCTGTTTTCCTCCTGCATCTGAAACTGGCAAATTAATTTGACCATTTGACAAGAGGACCCTCATGGAAAGCAGTGCCAGACACTGATGAGGCTATCCTCTATAAACATGTCATTTTTATTTATTTTATTTCATTTATTTACTACATAAAGAAAAAATATTCTTCATTTTTACTATTTTTATTGAGCCAAAAGGTAGATGTCTTTTTCTTAAATTATGCCCAGTACAGTATAGGCCTACTCTCATTTTTTTTTTGAATATTTAATCCTCTTCTACTATTTTTAGAGAAACAAATTATGGAAACATAGAAATAAAATGGCTTTTCAATGACCAAATTATGGTGCCAACTCGATGATGGCACTATGATTCATCTGGTTATGACTTGGTATCATATCCCGGTATCATATCTGTAAATTTCGACAGTTGTTCGATCGGTTCGACCCCGGGGTTCGACCATGGAAAAAAGAGATAAGTTTTCCTTTTTCCATGGTTCGACATGATGGCAGTTCCTATTGTAAGCTTTTCCTTTCCCCAACATTCATAGATATATTTCCCCAACAAAGTGCATAGATATTTTTTGTAGGAAACAACCCGGGAAACAAACAAACTAATAAAACTTTGTTTTATTAATATTATCATTTGATTATCAGCATAAAATACTAGTTGTAAAAATGCAATATTATCACGTTATGTGTGTATTGCACCAGGAAAGACTCCCAACTTTCCTGATTGCACATACTACACATATAATGTGATTTACAATGAATTAAAACAATAAAGTGATCCCCTGGTTATGATCAGAGAAGATATATTGTTCTTCCCACCATGCATTGCTGTAAATGGGATTTGAGTAGGAAATTATGTCAGTAGTTAGTAGTGGGAAATTGCCGCGGGGAAATGGTCCCAAGACAAAGTTTTAAAATGTAAGATGTGGACTTGTTACACCCATGGAAAAAAGAGATATCCAAAGTGTTCTTCATAACTTCCGGTACATAAAATTGCATAGAAAGCAATGCATGATGGTAAAGCATATTATATCTTCTTTTGTTTTGATCATTCGAGACCTGACCCCGCTAACCTTTTCATATGGTAATAATAATTGCAGTCAACAAATCAATCTATTGTTATTTATTGAGACAAGTTATGAATATGCATTATAATTAACCGTTGAAGTAACTGGACAAGAATGTTAACAATTGCGGGTCACTGGACAATTTTACAGGGAGGTTTTTAGAAATGGTAAGGTCATGATGGGACGTATATTTATACAAAATTGTCTGGATGTTTTTTTTTTTAGCGTGGTCCCATGTTAGCGAAGGATCCATTTAAAACATATATGAAAGTTGATGAAACAGGTTGTTTTTGTTTATTTTTCTGTCTTCACGATATGAGAAGATATACTAAAAAAATCAAAGTTAGAAAAAAATAATTAAGAACCTAACAGAATGTTGAACCCAGGCTTGAAAAAGAATTGTCCTTCGTTTAACTCCTTAAACGAGTGGAAATTCGCTCTTTTTAGAGTGATTTTCACTCTTTATGAGTGGAAATTTCCTGTTTGACATACAAAACCACTCCTTTCTGAGTGGTTTATATGAGTTTCACTCTTTTGGGGAGTGAAATTTTCACTCGTTTACATTTAGAGAGTATACCATGTACCAAGATGTATTAGATTGGTTTTAATGATGTATACATAAACAAATTGTCAAGTGAGTGTATTGTAATTAGCCCCTAAAATAGCCCAGAATAATAGATCTAAAAATAATGAATAATGAAAAATGAAATGGTTGCCTCATTAAGAACTGAGCAAAATGTAAGGGGAAACTCAACCTTGACTTTAAGTTATAAGGGCCTTAAAACGCTGAACCCACGTTTTTAATTTTGCCTTATCCTGTTATTTTCTCTAGTTCAAGCAAAAAATTCTATTACTTTACTATTTTACTCAAGTTGGCCAGCGACCTATTCTAGCGAAAGTAATTCCCATCTCAAATTCCCTTCCACCTGACCGACTCCCCTATTTACACAATGGTAGCTCCCGTTCAATTGTTCAAAACCATTTCAACCTCTTAACAATATAAATAGGCCTATATCGTGAAAGAATTGTATTCAACATGCGATTCGGCCTGATGATTTGCCATTCCGATCGTGTTACGCAGCTAACCATTTACTGAAAAACATCCCAGAAGAGAATTGTCCGCCATTTTATGACTCGGAGGAGGTGAAATTGCATATTTTGTTCATTTCATGGATTACTACACGAGATTATTACTTACTTGAAGCATTATAATAAGCGCGAATCTGCGCTGTAAGTCCGCAATTTTTTGTCGGACGTCCCAAAAGGAACTATATATTGTAAAAAAACTGAATCGGCAAAATGTTATCGTCAAGTATTAAATTTCTTTGGGTTTTCCTATTTGTGGAATTATATATTCACGGTGGAATTGATGCTGGTACTGTGAAAATTGGTAAGGATATACTTTTAATATTTCATTTCAAAATGTGGTCATGGTGGTAGAAATAATAAATGTAATAGAAAGTAATGTGATAATGACAAAGGGTTATTGTGTAAAAATAACGGAACATGGTTGACATTATTTGCATGAAGGGTTTGCATGTATATTTGGCGGTTAATCAAAGCGTTAATCCTATTATTTTTAATCGCCAAATTTATGTCATCATGATCTCTTAAAGAAGTTGGTTAAAATAGCAACAGTTGTTTATCAAGTCGCCATGCATGTAATGTGGGGCAGTTTTCGGTGTCATCTTCCTTAGATAGCAGACACATGGTGGTATCAAATTTCTTTTGCCCAATTCCACATGCATGGAAATCTTAACCCACTCCTATCTGCCTTCGGAATCCTTCCTTCCTATGATGATGTAACTAAAGTTGGTTGAAATTAGCATAATCACCGTCCATCGTTCTCACGATTATTTGTATTTCACACAACAGTAGGCGCGTTCCCACTGACTCTCGGTTAACGCCAAATTCGCTAGCCTCTAGTCTAAACTCTCGGCTAAGCGCCGTCAGAATGCAACTCATTTCTGTAGCCTCTAGTCTAAATAGTGAATTTTAACCGTAAGACTTTCTAGTGGTTATCTTTCGGCTAACCCGATCTTGCTTAGCCGAGAGTCTTAACCGAGAGTCAAAACGCCGTGAAGATGCGATATTTTATCTTAACCGAGAGTTGTGACCTTCGGCGATATCGGCGATTGCACATGTCAATACACACAATGGTTCATGCATAACTGCCATATCAAATAGTTTTGCACTGTATTTCTGTGGCGAATATAAGATATCAAACGAGCAATTCTCCCTGGTTAGAAATCGAGTATGCCCTGTGCACATTTAGAACATCATTCGAGTACACTTTTAGTACATTCTAGTACAATTTATTTTTACTTGAATAGTGTACTACAATGATGTTCCAAATGTGGACATTCCAATGAATCTCGTACTAGAATTGTATTCGATTTCCTCCAGGGCTGTTCCTTTCATAATCATGGTGCATATGCCGCCTGTTTCTCAAGTGATAAATTAGTGGAAGACTAGAAAGTTCACATATTTGACTTGAACTGTCTAACATGATCTTTACGGCAATAATAATTACAAAATTCTGCACAGATCGGTCTTCTTGTGCGAAGCCTCGCCATCTTTATATTTACGTTTTCTGATTTCATATTGGTGCGCTTTGTCAATCATTTTACGGGCCGCGAGACACTTCCGGTAAGATTTAGACTTAAGGTTAGTGAAAGTTCTTTGACCTCTCTCGCTAGACTAGAGTCTAAATTCACAGTGAGGACAGACACTCTGGCTTAGCGATTGGTTTTAACTTTAGCCGCGAGTCTTCTAAACCAAGCTAAAACCATCGTGAAAACACGGCTAGTGTAAAAATACCTTTTACGTAATTAGATACCGTCATTAATTATATTTATGCATAGTTGCATGCTAATTAGGCATATATAAGATTCTGTACACTCTTAAAAAGAAAGGATCAAATTGATCCCATAAAGTATCAAATATGAGCTTATCCTTTTTGGGATCAAATTTGATCCTTTTTTGGATCAAATTTGATCCTTTTTGGATCAAAAAGGAGTGTATTTGATCCGAAAAGGATCAAATTTGATCCCAAAAAGGATCAAATTTGATCCCGAAAAGGATAAGCTCATATTTGATACTTTATGGGATCAAATTTGATCCTTTCTTTTTAAGAGTGTATGCTTCGAGCAGTATATTTTTAACTTTAACATGGCATCTAAAGAAAAAAGTTAGACTATTATTCTTTGAATGAATCTGCAAATCTGAAAGACATGTAACATATAGGACATACCATGAAAATACATAAAAACAGTGTATTAAAATTGTATAGAAGTATGGTGCTGTCTCTTTGCTCAAGTTAACAGCAACATTATGTCATTGAAAGTATGTTATGTATTAAATAAACAGTGCTCTATAATACAACGAAGAGAGCAAACAGTTATGTAAAACCATCATCCATGATTATACAAGTGCATGAATGTAATAATTGCCAATTACATTGAGTTTATTATAATCATTAGAGAACAAACTGCGAAAACAAACAAGTTTAAGTAGCTCCATTTGATGTGAAGGAATCAATCAAATTTGAGTATAGTGCTTGGGTTGTATATGACAAAACGTGCCAGGTCGCATTCTTCAATTCTGATCCAATACATCAAATGCCTTAAACAAGTCGTGAACAAGTCTCAAACTTTATTACTATTGCTGTTAATAACACACACACACCGGTAGTATAATTCATACAATAAAATAAAAGGTGAACCTTTTGAACTTGAGCTTCATTAATCCGGTGTGAAAGGATTTCGTTGTTTTCAAGACAGTCCCTAGAACACTAATAAAGGCAAGTTGGTGACAAACAGCTGATTTCCCATAAGAAGCAAACGACACCAGAACCAGAAAGAATACACATGTGGGTCAAAAGATGACTTTATAAACTTCATCACGCCACTTTTCATGCTAATGATATAGCTCCATCCAGACATTTTACTTGAAGTTGGAGAACAGAAATGTATCATTATTAATATTTTAGATCGAGGGAAACTTAAGTTCTTAAATCATTAAAACTGTTTTTGAAATATTTTGTTGTTTACCTGCACAGTGATTCTTGGATTTGAAAAGGTGAAAAGCTAGCAATTACTTCAAAATCGTTTTGATAATAACTAGAAATATTAAGTAGACCCATACCCAGTATATATTTTTTGAAACCGGAATTTCTCAAGGAATGTATTATATTTTGTCCAAAGAAATTTGCTTTTGAGAATATAATCAGAAAAGATTCTTACTTTCCATTTTTGCCGAAAATCATCTAAAATATCTCACCTGAAAGGAGACAAACTTGTGTGCTCTGTCCGCAGCATGACCCAAGATCATCCAAGGTCATTTAAAGGTAAAGTGATCATTTCAAGGTCAAATGTCATAAAATGTTCAACAAGTCAATCTAAGGTCATTTCAAGGTCACTGCAATAATTCTTAACCTTTCAGTGATCATCCTACATGGACCAAACTTGCACAATATTAAGTCTCCGACACAGGTTACGCCCTGGAGTTGCCAGATAAAGGTCATTCATAGTTAATAGGTCATTTAAGGTCAAATTTTCAAAATGACCAAGAGTTGACCCAAGTTCTTCTAAGGTTAATTCAAGGTCAAATGTTCATTTCTAGTTCGAATACCAGAAATCCTAAAAAAAAAATCCAAGGTCATCTAAAGACATTTTCAGGTCAATCCTTAGTAAATCGCTACCAGACGAAACATGGTTCGCAAACCGCCTTTGTTTAGTAACAAGGAAAGCACAGTTGTCACATTTATGTACTTTTGTTGCTTTACTTATTTTGTTCAGAAATTGATTAAACGGTCTTGAAAATTATAAAGGCAAAAACTTACTTTTATACATATTTTTGAAACCACAAGTTTAGTAAATAAAAGCTTAAATTTTATAGGTTTCTTTAATAAAGCTGAACTCTCAATCCATTGTATAATGTTACTATACACACAATGTAAATTAAAATTTTATACGCCAAACTATACACTGGCGTATATAATAAGAGGTCAGAATATTAGTCAGAAGTTCAGAACACCTGGTCAGGTTACGGAAACACCGCCTTGTCTCCTCATAAAAATAATTAAAACATTGATGAATTTAGCTTTCTCAGAACACAATGGAGTGAGCGGGACAACATGAGCAGTATTTTTGATTACTGTTTCATGGGGCCAAATAATTGAAATTTACATCGAAAGTTTATTTTTTTTCAAAATAAAACTACAATTTGCCCATGTGACATAGGCAATGAGGATGGCCAGGGCAAGGACGGGCTATCTGTATGTCGATGATCAATGTTGTTATGTATGACAAAATGCTATTTATTCATAACGTTTTGTTTCCCGTAATTTCAAAAATACTGTTTAAAACTAAAGCATCGCACTTTCAATGTACCCCTGATACCACTTCACGAAATGACGATTAAACATGTTATGGCGGGGGCAATTTTTCGAAATTATGCGAAACCGCGATTGAATATTTTAACCAACCATTATGATGTCATAGTAAATCTGATTGTTACAGATGAATAAGCATGATGATCGTGAATCACGACGGATATGATAAATCTTGTCTCGTAAATTTTAATGATTACATGTCATAGGTACCGTAGTCTTGCGATTAAAAAGGCTACAAATAAAAAGGAATCTGAGGTTCTGTGGTACCGGGTGTGCATGGTACATCAATTTCAGATTTCAGGACTGGTTCAGGTACATGGCCCACTTGACCCTTATAAGAGTTATGGTCTTACGTCGCGAAGAGTTGCACGAGGACAAGTTAATTTAATTAATTGGCATTTTTTTGTGTAAAATGTTAAGGCGGGACCACACCAGAAAAAAACCCACAAATTATTGTCATGTCTGGTATCGCCAAATGAATTTTTCATATATTATACTTATTTTAAGAATGTGTTAGGTGACTAAAGTACATGTATAAACTTTAAATTGGTCTATATATAAAATAAAAAAACCTTTTGAGCAAAAAACAAACAAAAACAAAAAAGCAAACCTATGAGGGGTTTGTGGAAAACTTAGTCGTATTGTCATGGCAACGATTTGCCAGAAAATATGATTTTTCTTTCCTGGTGAGGAGTTCAGACCATCATTTATTAGACAGTTCAGGTGAAAAATTGAATTATATGTAAGTAAGTTTATTTCAATAGATTTGGAAAGAACTAGTGACTAACTTTCCAAAACCGTTTGAATTTTTAAAAGCGGTAAACTGTTCCAGAGCTACATGTTCGCTTATTGATTTTTGACACGGTGTTTTCAATGTGGAATGGGATTTTGTGAGGTCCGGTGGTGTTAGGGAAAATAGTCAGAAGTATCACGGGTGCACCATAAGATTTCCAGGGGGCAGGAAGTTGGGTTCGGGGTTGATTTTTCCCCCTAGAAATTTCTGTTTTTCCCCTGCATGTTCAGGGGTGAATTCTTATTTCTTCTGCAGATGGGGAGGGTTTTTTTTCAAAAAAACTTCCTGCTCCCCTGGAAATCTAATGGTGCGCCTCTAATATATTAAATGGTTACGGTAATTGGTTTAAGGGGGAATGTGGGGGTGAAATGGCTAAACAGCCGAAAAAGTTAAATATAGCAGCTTGATAAAACAACAAAATACATAAGAAAATAAAACAATAAATTTCGCTCGCGAAGTTACATTTTTTACCATAACTTTTGAACGGAAGCTCCGATTGTTGTCAAATAAAAAGCAAAAGAAAGGTAATTTTGTCCTGAATTTCAATTTTCAATTTGTATTTTTAGCCCTTCCAACCCCCCTCAATTCCCCCTCAATAAAGATAACGGCAAACTTATTAGATAAGCTAGAAATTTGGCGAATATATGCAACAGTACGTACAAGACTATACTTTCTATAGTTTATTACTTTCTAAAAAGAAATAGAACAAGAATTTCTTTGTTTATGGAAACAAAAGATTGTATTCTCTGTTTTTCGGGTCAGAGCAATGGTGTGGGGGCACTCCATATCTGAAGTGACGGAGATGTGGAGGGACCCTGGAAGTAAAAGAGGTTCATTCTGTAAACAAATGAATAAAATAAAATCGGGGTTAATATCCCTAGTAAAAAAAAAGTAATTGAGGTAACAATCTCTAACATGTCTAAAGGCTCTCAAACAGCTGTGAACGTCGAATTAGCGGGAAAAATGCATCTAGAGAAAGAATAAAAATCGGTTACTGCTTGTTATTCAGTATCTGAACAAACAAGAATATTGGAAAACATAATAAAAGTGGTTGATTTGGTATACAGGCTGGTTTTAAAAAGGAGTCTTTCCCGAGGCACATCCTACGTACCCATATATGTAATATAAGTACCCCCGGGGTCAAGAACTAGAACTGTTCAGTATAAACTTCACGGCTGAACTGAAGCAGACAATGTAAACATGGCACTTTGGCAGGTCAATCCTTTGGATATTTTCTCAAAACATGCTCACACAGCATTTGATATAATGGACAGAAAAGACTTGATTTCTCAGGACATTATTCGAATTGGATGCTTTTATATAAAAATAATTACAACGCAGTATAGTATTAAATGCTGACATTTTGATAGATGACATTGTTTCGAAAAGCAGACTCTATCCGCGATATTTCGAAATGTATTTATTGAACACGGATCTATGTCGCTGAGACGAGTTTAGTATATATCCCCCCAAAAAATAACATTCGGAATGTAAGCCCGTAGCCGGGCGGGGGTCAAAACATTGACAAAATTTACCCAAAAAGTCAATTGTTTGCAAAGATACCAAAATGTTTTCCTTTTCGTTTCCTGAAGCGTAAGGGGTTAGGTCCAATTTTATTCCACTTTTGCGGTTCCGCACCCCTCCACACGCTCCAAAAAAATCCTGGCCAGACCGAACTTCAATTAATTTGTAACATCATATCACGACCGTTACATGTATTGGTGACGTTTCAAATTGAAAGTGAAGATTAAAAAAAACATCATGCGCCATGTCCACATTAATTGCAAGTAGTCCTGAATCTTAACATCTGTACCTCTATACGTCGATCCGAAACATTACTTGAGGTGAATTCCCCGATTCAAGTTTACGGTATTTGTCTGACTAGATTATCTAGTCAAGTTGACCAAATATCTAGTCATTATGACTAGATATCTAGTCAACTTGGCCAGATATCTAGTCATTATGACTAGATAATCTAGTCAAAAATGACTAGATACATTGTATCTGGTGAGCTCTTATTGCACTCGGCATCTAGTCAAATTTGACTAGGCATTTTTAAGAGTGTGCACTATTCCCGGTGAGTCAAACTGTACCTGGTGATTCGGAAGTCCTCTCATCACTAAATTTACGTTCCAATAAATATTAGTGTCCAAACTATTGATGAAATCGGTTATTTCATAATTCTCAACGGCATTTTAACGTATCATCCACGTAACGATACCAGATGCGTGGTGGATGGATGTAAAATACATGATTTTGTTAAATGTTCGGTATATGGCGACCCGGGGACTATTATACTGTCTGCCCATATATGTAGCACAGCCGGGAGCACAGCCATCCTTTTGATGGCAATTCTCCTTTACACACAAAATATGTTGTTTGTTGACACCGTATTAGCCTTGGAAGGTTTCTGCGCATCCCCGGAGGCGTATCCTTCCAAGTGTTATCCTCTTTTTTTAGGAATTTGCACTCATTAAAGACGATCGCGGTGATAAGTTGCTACGAGTAGATTTTGTTTATTTTTTGTCAGTTAATAGATCAGAGTCTAAACTTCAAAATTCAGAAATAAAAAATGGGGGTCACCGACCATCTAAGCGCGCTATGACGTCATATATGATGACGTCATTTTTCTCTTAATGAACGATAACTTGAAAACTCGAGCGTTAGATTACTTGGTGTAATTAACTTTTTTTATCTGTTCAATGTTATACAACCGAATTTTGACATTTCCGATGATGAAAATTGTTTTTTAGATTTTACCCCATGGAATTTCATCTCACGCTATCTTTTTAAAACAGTCAGTGACCCTATAATTTTTTTCTCTATTTGACATCCACTTGACATTCACAATTGACCAGCCAAATATAAAAAAATTCTACTCGTAGCAAATATGTGAAAAATCAACATTTTTTAGTATAGTAAAACACACGTAAAAAGTTTTTATCACTGAAGGCCCGTTGGCTCGGGCGGGAGCACTCGTACTAGTCGTAGCAACTCGTTACTATTTCGCGCTATTTTCGGCGCTTACCGTGAAGACAATGCGTAAAAACCTAGTGCGCGCGTTGCATTTTGCGTATTAGGCGCAAATCTTACGCTTAGATACCACACGCGCGTTTTGTCAAAATCTTCCCGCCACTGACCAACAAATTCTGTTACACTGCCCTCTTGAATAAACACCGCGATCGTCTTTAACCCCGAGTGTCTTATCAACAGTTATATACAAGACAAATACGAAATTCCCAGACGCGAGCTCTTACATATACATATACTTCTGCAGCTTCTAACGAATGTGTTCAAAACTTTTTGAGGGTACGTACGATCACATCTTTCAAGGGTAAATAGATGACTCACCGCGAAATTTCAAGGCACTTCAGAGTGGTCCAAAATTCTTGTTGAGAGATCACTTCAGTTACGCAACAAGTTCGAGCCTGAACACCATGCACACAGACTATGCCTTTTACGACTGAAATCCTTTTCAAATCGTAACCAGGCGAGACATAGGCGGGACGCCTTGTTATACAAACCTTGGCCTCTATACTGTATTATACCTAACATTCTTTTTATATTTTACAGGTGCTTTTTATGGAGAAAATACTGGTCCTTACGGCGATGTAATTGGAACGGTTATCAGTGATGGTATCAACAGAGTGAGAAACAACAGGACTCTCTTGCCAGAACCTCATAGTATGTCATTTGTCAAAGGCGATCCAAAGCCTGTCAATGCGGTCTACACTGCAATCGAAGATAGTAAGTAGGAAATGCATACATGTGTGAGATGTCTGCCCATATATGTAGCACATCCATCCTTTGGATGGCAATTCTCCTTTACACACAAAATAAATGTTATTGTTGGCACCGTATAGTAGTAGTAAGCCAATAATTTAAATCCGGTTTTATCCCCGTCACGGGGGTGGCCGGATTCACCTCACACTCACGGCAACCGTCTTCACTCCCTCCCTCCACCGCACCCGATTCAATGCGTCCTCCCTCCCCAACCCAACCCTCTTAATCTCTTCCTTCTTCCTCCACCTGCATCCTCCAACTCTTTTTTGGTCGCCCTCTCTTCCTCAAACCGTCCACCACGAAATCAAGGGCCCTTCTAAGAACATGCCCTTCATCCTTCCTCAGTACATGCCCATACCAACGCACACTATTCGCCTTCGCCAAACTGTCCACTGCTTCTTCCACACCCAACATCTGCATCAAGTCCTCAGTCTTCTTCGTATCCCTATAACATAACCATAATTAATCACCCTTGAATTTGTATGTTTTTAATGGGTTTATCCTACCCCTGACTTCAATGACCCAGCAAAACATATCTTGGTTTTTCATCATTGTTTTGATATTTGAGAACGATACTTATGAATCCAGTAGTATTTATTAGAATAACTCTCTTTGATACTGTCCCTTTTAATTAGCACTTATCATTTTTGCATCTCTTATTTCTGTAGTATGTGCGATGATCAACGCTGAAAGACCATCAGCTCTCATCATTCTTGATGATAAATGCCCAGATTGCGACGATCTTGCTGGTGTTCTCAGTCATGGATCCAACCCTGTCTTCAGCGTTGATGTTGGTGCTTATGAAGGTGGTTCACGGGCCTTCAAGATGTATCCGAGTCCAGAGGACATGTCGGAATTCTACATCGATATTTTACACTATTTCCAGTGGCGTGCTTTCACTGTTTTGGTCGATGGTGGATCAGGTAAGCAAATATTTCAAAATTCAATTTTACACTTCCGCATGCGTAGATTTTTCCAAAGTAACTTGTGGATTAATTTAGGAAAAAATCACTGTGTAGAATAGACTAATGTGTCCGAACAATTCTAATATTATGATGATTGTTATTTTCTAGTCGTCCTGGCCTTTTGATGGTGTCCTCCATATCATGTCATTTTATTTGTCGTCATGGTCGTTGTATGATAATTTATGTGATTTTTTTATATTGGAATAAAGCCTTATTTGATTCTAACACATTAACCATTCCGCTGTCGTTGATGATGCTAAAATTGAAATTTCAGTTACATTCCTGCTGTCAAATATACTCTCATTCTTTCTATTCCCCCATGGATGGTCAAGACTACCATTTAAACAATGAATAATGAAACCATATATAATAAAGGCATGCATTGTATTTGGTGCCTCTTAAGTTATCAAATGTACATTTGAAATAAATTGGCCTTATAAACTTCCACCAGAGAGGCATTTAATATAATGTTAATGTTGTCATCACTCTCATTTCTCAGAGGAAATTTATCTTCATAGGCCGAAATCGGGTAGGTTGTTCAAACAAGCATTCTAAATGAGTACGAATTACTAACTCAAAAGTTGCTGTACATCCAATTGATTATTTATTATCATGCGAATGCCAAATGTTTTTTTCACCTTACAACACATGTACAATATAACAGGAACTGAAAAACCACACCAATGCTGTAAAAATGAAAAGACACAAAAAAGTTGTATCCACATCACCATTCTGCACACAGTATATGATGACATCATCTAAGTAAATTGCATGATCTATTGCTTTTTCACCCTAGGAAAATTGATGTTTAACGTGGAGATGAATGTTTTTCATATATAAACATTGTCTTTTCACTTCCAGTCTACCTTGCTTTTCCATTGTACAGATCACTTATGATTACTTTTTTCATTCCAAACACGGGGTCGATACAGCTGAAAGACCCTTCACGCCATCAATTTCAATCATGTTCCATGATTTCAGCATGCTTATATTCCACAAACACGGTGCCGATACAGCTGAAAGATCCCTCACGCCATCAAGTTCAATCATGTTCCATTATTTCAGCTTGTTTATATTCCATCAGCAAGTCAATGACAAATTCTGCAACAAACAATATCCTACCTATATAATATGAAGTTATTTATATTTTTAGGCTGTCATTTTACAATTAAGGGGTTTTCTCTAAGAAAGAAATACTCCATTTATTTTCTTGAAAATTAAGTATTTGGTAGATTTATTTGTGCTGATAACGAATCTAAAATAAAAAAAATAGGTCACCGTGCTCGTTTTTGAGATACAGTCATTTCAAAATGTACATGTTTTCCCAAAAAATCACCCGATTAACCATACAAAGTATAGGGAAAACTTCAAAATGTCGACCATTATGTGCTTGTAAAATAGTAAATCCTCCATTTATTTTTTTAATTTTTACATATGTTAAAGCACTTTTTGCGCTCTTCAAAATACTGAAAT